>NW_004624849.1:643402-657502 GCF_000247695.1 Heterocephalus glaber | reverse complement strand
AATAATTAAATTAGCAAGTAAAAAATAGAATACAACAGTAAAGCCAGAATTTAATTATTTAAAAGGATGAACAAAAAGCCTGAATTTAGACTGACCAAGAAAAACAGTATGCAAATTATCAAAATTTTGAATTAATGAGAATATCACTATTGACTCAAAGAAATGAAAAGATTGTAAGTAACTTTATGAGCAGTTTATGCCAACAAATTAGATAACTTAGATGAAATGGGCAGATTCCATGAAAGACACAAATTATCAAAATTCACAGATTAAAAATTAGAAAAATCTGAACAGGTTTATAACAAATAAACCAAATACTAAGCATTTTCCCATGAAGAACAGCCTAGATGTGGGCAACACTGGTGAATTCTATCAAATAAGAAGAAAAAATAGCACTCCTTTACAAACTCTACCAGAAAATTAAAGTAGTTGGGGCAGGGTAAAGTAGCCTAGATAACCAGGCTATTGTGGATACTTATGGCTAGATTTTACATAAACAGTGTATAAGAAATATGTAATGAAATTTATAAATTTAATCAAAATATCACACTCTGCCTTGTTTGAAAATATACCAAAGTGTGTAAAATAAAAAATTTTAAAATAACCTTTCCCCAATATTATATATATATTGATGATAGTTTTAATATCATTTTATATATAATTTTAATTTTTCTCAGAACTTATTTGGTACTTCAAAGCAGAATGTAAGAAAAAAATTCTGAAAGTACATTATGGTAGAAAAACTATGTTTGGAAAGATTATTGGAAGGGCTGGTCATATAAATCGTGGTAGGAGACAAGGCCTGGGCTTGAATTTGAGCGTCCCATACACACACAAAAAGAAAGAACCAAACTAATTAACTAACTGATGAAGCAGTGAAGGGAATAATTTGTGTGGGACTTATATATCATCTCTTTTCTTAACAACGGAATAGTTCTTCTGAAGCCTGATTCTAATGCAGGATATACCACTCTAAAAACAATTATTTTGGTTTCAAAAAGCTATGAAACAACAAATAAAAAAACTATTAAGATCTAATAGTTTATTTTATACTTTTATTTACATTTTACCTAAGCTCATTTGACCTTCACAAATTTTTCTCTTGCACAAAATTCACAAAGATAAGTCTCATGCTGAGATGGTGGAGCTCCAAGACAGAAGTACCCTGGACTGCTTTATGTATTATGTAAAGACAGTGGCCCTGGAGAGTTGCCCAGGCTTGCTGGGTGAATTAGAAATAGACATTTATTCCTTAAAAATCACTGTGATTGTGCCACCTGCCTTGCAAGTGTAAGGTCCCAAGTTCGATCCCTAGTACCAAAAAAAAAAAAAAAAAAAAATCACTGTGATTGTTAAGATTGTTTGTTGTAGACTATGGTACCAAAGTCTAGCCTATTCTCACTACTGAAATAGCTACAGTTATCTTCTTTTCAATTATCTGCCAATCCTGAATATGTTAAACAGAAAAATTTAAAATGATGGTAATGCCAACTGATTTTCTTTTTTTAATAAAGAAGAGCAGCTTAGAAGGTTTGAGTATCTAGCTAGAATGTTCCAGGTAATCTTCCAGTTATGGTACATGATACTGATTTTCTAGTTTATGACTGCAGAGTTTCTTTTAAAATAAAATTGTTTAAATAAAAGCATGAAATTCCAAGAAAACATTACATTAAAAACAAATATGACTATAAGCAGGTCTGCTGAAAATCAAGAAGATGCTATGCCAAATGAATGAAATTGAAAAATAGTGTTTTGTACCAAACCAAACTGTATCTGAATAGGACAACTCTTGATTTAACTTTCCATTTTCTGCCTATTCTGTGTTGAGCTGTAAGCAAAGTAATTGAGTAACTGCATTTAAATTAGTACCCAGTATGAAGGACAGAACAGGTAAAATATTTTTAGATAATAAGAACAATCTATTAAAATCCGGATTAGTGAGCTGCTTAGGCAGTAAGAGAATTAAGAGATAACCAGTGTAATTGAGACATATTTATTATGTAATAAGTTAAAAAGAATTCTGACATAAAAGCTGTTACAGGGCCGGGGATTTAGCTCAGTGGTTTCACCGCTTGCTGCGCAAGCGCAAGGACCGAAGTTCGATCCCCGGTACCAAAAAAAAAAAAAAAGCTGCTACAGAAAAGAAACAAATCACCTATAAAGGAAAGCCCATCAGAATCACAGCAAAGGAGAGCAGAAGCTCTAAAAGAAAGCAACCTCTAACCCACAAAACTATCTTTTAAAACTGATGGAGAAAAAAAAAAAACTGATGGAGAAATAAGATAACTTTCATGACAAAGAACTCTTGAAGAAATTCATGACCACCAAACCATCACTCCAAAATGCTCTGAAGGACACTCTAGAAAGCGATAACAAGGAATACAACACTCCATGAACCCCAAGAGAATGAATCTACCAAGCAAAGCAAGTAATTAAATGGGGTGGGAGGGACGAACAACAGGAAAATAACATGACGAGAATAAGTCAATAAATATCAGTTACAGCCATCAGTGTAAATGGCCTCAATTCACCAGTCAAAAGAAACAGACTGGCAGAATGGATCAAGAAGCAAGATCCAACAATATTCTGCAAAAAACCCCACAATATTCTGCATATACGAAACACATTTAATTGTAAGAGAAATTCAACGGCTGAAAGTCAATGGATGGAATACAAAACTCCATGTGACAGGAACCCAGAAAAAATCAGAGGTAGCTATTCTAGTTGCAGACAAAGTAGATTTCAAGCAAAGACTGATTAAGAGAGACAAAGAAATAGAGGGAAAAAAAAGAGATAAAAGAAGGTCACTACATGCTTGTAAAAGGAATAATACAAGAGGAAGATAACAATTATAAACATGTAAGCACCAAATAGCAGTGCACCTAAATATATAAAATTTTAAGACATAAAAAATCAAACAAGCAGTAATACAATTGTAATGGGGGAGGGGGGCTCACTACCCACTGTTAGAAACAGACAGATCAACTACAAAAAAAAAATCAACAAAGAAATATCAGACCTGAAGCAAACTTTTGAACAAATGGACTTAGTAGATATCTACAGTGTTCCACCCCACAACATCCAAATACACATTCTTCTCAGCTGCACACAAGAAAGTCTCCAAAATAAGACCACGTACTACCTAACAGAAAATGCTTAAGTACATGAAAATTAATTGAAATGATCTCATACATATTATCAGACCATGGAGCATTGAAATTGGAAATCAATGGCAAAAGAAACCACAAAACCTGCATAACACCCTCCTGAACAACGAATAGGTCACAGATGAAATTAAAGAAGAAATTAGATAGTTTCTACAATTAAATGATAATGCCAATACAACATACTGGAATTTATCGGATGCAATGAAAGCAGTCCTATGAGGGAAATTTATAGTGGTGAATTCTCACATTAGAAAAACAGATCGAGCTCAAATAACCTAATGGTGAACCTCAAGCTTCTTTTAAAAAAAAGAAGAGCAAGTCAAGTCCAAAGCTTGTATGGGGGGGGGGATTATAAAGATCAGAGCAGAAATAATGCAATGGAGACTAAAAAACAATACAAAGAATCAATGAATGGAAGAGTCAGTTCTTTGAAACATTAAAAAACAATGACAAACCCTGAGCTAACCTTCCCCCAAAAAGGAAAAAAAAGACTCAAATTCATGCAATTAGGAACCAAAAAAGGTGAAATCCCAACAGATACTGCAGAAATTCAGAAGATGAATACTTACCTTGAGAATCTTATTCTAATAAGATGGAAAACAGAGGAAATGAACAGATTCTTAGATATATATGAATTACCAAAGCTGAATCAAGAAGATATAAAAATTCTAAATAACCCAATATTACTCAAGGGATTTGAAGGTGTAATTACAAACCTCCCAACAAAGAAAAGCCCAGGTCCTGACAGATTCACTACTGAATTCTACAAGAAATTTAGAGAAGACCTAATGTTGCTACTTCTCAAACTCTTTAATGAAATGGAAAAGGAAGCATTACTCCCAAACTCATTCCTGGAAGCAAGCATGACCCTGATACTGCACCAAAAGACTTCTAGATTTAATAACCAAATTCAGAAGTATAGCTGGATACAAAGTCAATGCTCAAAAATCAATTGCATTCCTGTACATTTATAACAAACTCACTGAGGGAGAAATTATGGAAATAACATCTTTCACAGTAGCATCAAAGAAATACTTAGGTATCAATCTAACAAGGGAAGTAAAAGACTTTTACATTGAAAACTACAGTACTCTGAAAAAAGGAGACAGTACAGGATAACAGAAAATGGAAAGATATCCCTTGTTCTTGGGTAGGACGAACCAACACAGTGAACATGGCCATACTTCCAAAACTGTTACACAGATTTAATGCAATCTCAATCAAAATACCAATAGCATATCTCACAGAATTAGAGAAAACAATCCTAAAATTTACTTGGAATTTACTAGAATCTGGGATAGAGGAACAGCATGACTCAGTTGTCGTATCTACATTTAAGCCTCAGTTTAAAAGTGTTTACCATAACAAGTCTGGTCAATAAAATGGTGAGCCATGCAGTTTTAAATTCTCACTTTAATAAAACCTTAGTGAGTAAAGGCTCTTAATATCATAATAGGTTCTCCACTTTGTCCTGTTTAGCTGAAGGAATCCAAGGTAAGAATATTACTGAAGCTCTAGGTAAACTCAGAATGTTTTATTAATTTATTCAACAAGTGTTTACAGAACATCTTCTATAAATATCTACTAGTCTACTATGTCAGGATAATATAGAGGATAAATACTGTTTTTGCCTTATGTAAAAATAAGACAAATTACACAAGGAAATAATAATAATAAAGATGACTAAGCACTTATAATCCAAGACTGTTCAAATTAATTTACTCTTAATCCTCTTAATAGGCTTATAAAGCAGGTACTAGTACATACTACCTACTTTTTATAGACAAAGAAACTGAAGCACCAAGTTACTTTCCTCAAAGCACAGGTATCAGTTAGATTTCAAATCCAGACAATCTGAATCCAGAGTTCATAAACTGTATTATACAGCCTTAAGTCTCAGTATAATGCTAAATAATGTAAAACTTACATTTGTAATAAGTGCTAAGATGGCAAAGAGCACTCTGAACTGAATGTGTAACTTTGTCTCAATTCTAAGCTTCTCATTATAAGATAATAATGTAACAATGTATTTGTTCACGATTTTGGGGGGTAGAGGGTTCTTTAAGTACTTCCTGCTCATTTAAAAAATATAACCTAACAGGTAAAAATGGCTTCTCTTCAAAGGCAAAGGCATAATGTACAGAGAACTGAAGAACAGAGAAAGGTACAGAAAAATAAGTAGGATCTTGAAATTACAGTACCATTATATGATATCATCAACTATTATTATTGGACACTATGTCTTATAGGCTGTTTTAAGTCATTTACCTGTAGAACTTCATTGAATCCTTACAAACTATGGTTATTGGTATATCTAGTCCATAAGTGAAGAAACTGAAGAACACAGATGTTTTATCTATAGATTTGGCTTTTTTGTTTTTTGAGACAGGGACTCATTATGTAGTTCAGGCTGGCCTTGAACTCACTATGTAGCCCAAGCTGGCCTTGACCGTAGCACTCTGCCTCAGCCTCCCAAGTGCTGGGATTACAGGCATGCACCACCACGCCTGGCTCCTATAGGTTATATATAAACTTCCCTATGCCATACAGCATATCATATTGCAGGATTTAATGTGAAGGCCATCTGTTTTATTTTAATATAAAAATTTACTGAGGTGTGAATGTGAAATGAAGAAAGAGATATTTACTTTATCTCTAAAAGTTTTAAAGAGTCCTATATATGACTTTACATCACAGTCACTAAAAAACACCTAGAACTCCAAAAAGTGTATACAGCTGTGAATTTCTCATTAGATACTTCCTTCTCCCACATCTGCTCCCACCAGTTTTACGTAGTCTCCCCACACCCTCAGCTAACGGTTTGTACTGTTCAGGAAAGCAAAAGCAAAAAGCAGAATCACTTTACAACAGATTCATGGTCCTCTATGAATCTATACAAATTTGAAAATAGTGCTTAAATAGTCCTTAAAACCATTTTAATCCTCAGCTTCTGTACAAGTTATGTTATACCATCTTGGTTCACCCAGTATCTTTTATACGGGTTATTATTCATATTCTCTGTCTGTCTGTCTCTGTCTGTCTCTGAGTGTGTCTGTTTGTCTATCTCCTTTTGGGGAACTAAACCCAGAGCCTTTGTATTTTGCTAAATTCTCAGCCCCATCCATCCTTTTTTTTGTTGTTGTTATCAGGGATCCAACTCAGGACCTTGAGCTTGCCAAGCAGGTGCGGTGCCACTAAACTAAATCCCTGGCCTCCATCCATACTTTTTTTGGAGATAGGGTCTTGCTAAATTGCCAAGTTGCCCAGGCTGGGCCTAAACTTGTGATCCTCCCAGAATTCTGGGATTACAGGCATGCTTTTAATTGGATATTTGTTAAGGTTTAGTTCTTGACCCCTGAGAGTTAAAGGAATATCCTAGGTTGGAATACTGATCTCTTATGCCTAAATTCCTCAATGGTTAACCCAATGAAGTCTTTTTTTCTTCATTTAGAACCGTAATAAATTCAAAGTGCTAATGAAAAGCTAAAATGAGCAAAAATATAAAAATGAAATGTAGTAAATGTTACCACAAACAAATGTAGTAAATGTTCAGAAAAATTTACTTCTTTCCTATTCAATTATCATTCTTAAGACTCTTACCTATACTTTCAGTTTTAACTATACTCTCTATAGATATAGCTTTCAAATTTACAGTTTAAAAGCTTATTTATTTTTAAAGTGTTAAAATCACATTTCCTCTCTGATATCCAACTATTACCTTGCTTCTCTCAAAATCAGCTGTCCTTCTAATCTCCTTATTTCTATAACAAGACCATTGTTCTCATTCTTAAAATATTAAATCATCTGTGATAGAACTTTCATATTCTTGGTTTCTATAACTAGTCAGTAAACTGTTTCTTCAAAATCTTTTTCTCTTTGTACCTTTCCCACTGCTCTATCTTATTTTACCATTGCCTCAAAGGCCTACTCAATCTAGTACTAGTTTTCTCTTTCACAGTATCCTTTCATGAAGCTTCTACTCCAGACAAACTGATGTATTTACCATTTGAATTTATCTGTATTCTCTGGCTTCCAAGATTTTATTTTCAAGTCACTTTATCACTTCACATTCGAATCCACATAATAAACATATTTTTTTTTCTTCTACTTAATAAAAACACCCAGTTAGGCATGGTGGTTACGCTCATAAACCCAGAACTCTGGGAGGCTCAGGTAGGAGGGCTCAAGTTTGAGTCCAGCTTAGGGAACTTAGTGAGACCTTGTCTCAAAATAAAAATAAATACAAAGGGTTGGGAATGTAGTTCTGTGAATAGTATTTAGGTTCAATGTTTAATTCCCCATACCACAAACAAAACAAAAACCATTAATCTGTAAGATATTAAAGTGTAATTTCTCTAAAGAATTTGAGTAAACTGCCACTTTGCCACAGTCTTCTGGAGTGCCAAGATGAGTTTTTTCATGCTTCATTATGTACCATTACCCACTCTTCTTTTCTTTGAAATAACATAACTTTCTTTAGTCAGTAAAGTGTGCTTTTTGATTTTGTAGGAGTTACAAAAGAGGGAAAGAAAGAAAAGGTTGGTTGTCACATAAGTGTTAGAGAAGCTAAGCAGTTAAACAGGTTCCTTTATTTCAAGACTTCTCAACTTCAAAAATGCCGAACTGTTAACTTCTCCATCATTATTTTTCTAATTCAGACATGATGGATTCTTTTCTCATCACCATGGCTTAACTCAACTACAAATCACTACTTACACTTTTGAACTGTGTAAGACTTCTATCTTCAGCTGGATTCATTTTTTCATCCTTACCTCTTAATTCTCTATTTTCAGAAAGATAGCTTCTTTTACTTCAAGATCTCTATTTTTAGACTGATACCTGGACCAGGTGATCTATGTAGTTACGTCTGAAACTGGGTAAAGTATATGTATGGGTGTGCAAATTTACAGGAGAAAATGTGAGACATATTTCTACAGAGCAAGTTTTATTTAATTGCAGAGGTAATTTTTATGATAAAACTAAAATAACACTTTTAAAATGAAAAAAAAATGAGACTCCCAGGGATTTCCAGGTTTTGCTTTTGGGTTGTACATCCCAACTTTTTTCATAAGCTTTGAAATTTTTCTACCCTAAAGGTACTCCCATGGAAAAAGTCCAAGAAGATTTGATATAGGCCAATGGAAAGGAATAGTAGAGAAGGAAAGTATCACTATGAGAACAGTTCCTCCATGCCAAGTACCATACTGGCTGCTTTGCATATATTATCTTTCTTAATGCCTACAATGATAACTACAGACCTGGATTGTTTCATTAACAGAAACTTCAGAAAAGTTAACCTGTTAAACTACAAAACTTATAGTAGTGAACATATTTTATTATATAATGGTGGAAGTATAAAGAATATACACCTGTCACTGACATTTTGTGGCTGATTCCTACGAGCATAACTAGCACTCACTCTTAAAGTAATTTATCACCAATTATTTTAGTCAATATAGATCCTGACAGCAGTAACATTCATATTTCCTAGTAAAAGCTTGTGAGTGGTATTAACAAATTACCAGATATTCAAAAGTCTTATTAGGATTAGGATGGCACGTTTAAGTTTTAGTCAATAAAAATGGGGGGAGGATTGGCCCTTTTCTATTTATGTTTTTATATATTATTTATTCACTAGGACATTTCCTCCCAAATAAAGGTAATGTCTACTATCAACCAAGATTTTACCAATTATTTACATTTCACATGAATAATACTGAAAAGACTTAAAAATTTTTTTCAGAAAGTAAATCTACAAATGTGAAACTCAGGCTTTCCCCCCGCCGCCCAAAGAACACCACCACTTAAATCTGAAGCTTGAAGCTTTTCATAACAAATAAACTAGATGGTTCTACTTATAGCAAGCCTAACACATAATATACAGATTTGCCAGATCAACTTAATAGGGATTGATTACCATAAAAGGACTTACACAATCTCTTAAAATAGGGAATGAATTTTAAATTAAATCTCTTAAAACAGGTAAATTTTAAATTAGCCAATTTACCAACAAATCAATAGGCTTATATACAACCTTTCAGGAATATGCATTGGTCAAAGCCCCAAACATGAGAAAATATCAAGGAACATGCCAAAAAAGATTATCTGAAAATGAATAAATTCATTGTTTAAAAATACTAATCTTATTTAAAATTATATAAATTGATCTTTGTTACTATTAATAAGAATTATGGTTAGATAGTGGAACATAAAATCCTTTGTTGCACACATATATATATACACACACACACATCTGTGAGGATAAACTAATAACAAAGGAGCACTGACTTAATGTACACACTCATTACATACTTATAAATTTTAAAAACTTGTATTTTTAATCTGCATGGCAATAGTAAAAATGTGACTATTCAATTTATTTAATCTGTTAATTACAGATAATACAAGCAAAATCTTTTTAATGACACATGACAGGTATAAAAACTAATATTATTAATTACTCTTAAATATATCAATTCTCCCTATTTAAAGGTTTCTTAAACATCAAACAATGGAAAAGGTAAACAGGCAAAAATCTCAAAAATGGAAGGACTAGAAATCAAAATACATAATAAAAAATAACAAAACCTTTTTTTCCCTAATTGTGTAAATTAAAGGAACCAAGTCATATCTCTAAAGCACATATTCTCTGAACAGTATGCATTTATGGGCAACTCAGGGAGATAAATAACTGAAAGAGTAAGCCCAGGTGAAAGTGCTTTTTTCTTTTTTTCTTTGAGATGACTAAAAATTAGTCTAAATATTCTAACTTTAAAAAATCAATTTTCCATTTCTAGCACATTTCTAAGTTATCATGGTTAGCTGAATAACTCGAGAAAAAATAATTAAAAGCCAAAAAACAAGTCTTTTGAGAAAATTCAATGTAATTTCAGTTGATAATTACCAAATGATCTGAAAATATAAGTGAAAAAGGTGAATTTCTTAATGTAGTCTGAACTTAACTGGGAAAAACAGATAAAAATCAAAGTAACTAGTAAATAACATGAACGTTTTCAAAAAAACTCTTTTAACATCAATTTATTTGTAAACATTCCAGTTAATTAAATAGGAATAATCTGATGTAGTAATGAAGCATGCTTACAAAATTTCAAGCTTCTATACTATATTGTTAAGCCATTTTACTTATAAGGATACTGCAATAGGAAGTAGAGATCTATTCTAGAATCATATCTTAGAAAAAAAGCAATCTGACCTTCACATTTACATTTTAAAAATGAATTTTTAACAGCTCTCTGTGCAATTAATGCTCACTTTTTTAATAATATAAAACAATTCTAAAAGGTTCATAAAACATAAAATTATAAAGTAAAAGAACACACAAAATTAAATAAATATACCTAATGACAATTTCTTAATGGCTTCTCTGGAAAATAAGTGTCAAATTCTCTTAGGCTACATTTCCCTTCTTAGAAGGCTGAAAGTAAGCCTTACAACTCAAAAATCCATGTAACGCAAAAATTCTACTCATACTCACAGGTTTTAATTTTTCTTCCCCATCGGTCAACATTATGTAGTTTTTCTCCCTTTTCAGGTTTATTCATTGGTCATGTTGGTATCAGACTTGACACATCAGTAATGATCCACATTTTAATCTTCTCCAGCTAGCTCTTTACTCTGCCCAGAACTTACTGTGCATTACAGGTGACAATTCTTACAGCAGATGTTGATTCTGGTCCCAAAGCACAAGAGATGCTCCCAAAGGGGCTAAGAACCCCTAACAACATCACCTGCTTCTTTTTGTATCCAGAGAAGCACTGTGGTGCTTGTTTTGAACTAATGGTTTCATAAAAGCTTATAAAGATGAGCTCTTTTCATTAAATCACTTGACATAGCTTATTTTTCCAGAATACTGCAGCAAATACAGATTCTATGACTCCATCTGGAAAAAAAATATTTTTAAACAACTTTTCTCTGTGGCGCAGTTTATCCTTCTGTTAGAGAAAATTTCTGGAAGAAATGGTTCTTTAGGTTTCTAATGGCGCAGCATTAACAGAGTGAATGATTCACGGATGTTCTTCTTAGCATTCAGGAGTAACACAGAAGGCTAGCAGTACAGCCTAGGTCCAGAGCTGATGAATGGTGCAGTGCTGCTGTTGTCATAGCAACCAAGAGGAAAAAAAGCAGTACCATATAAGGAGTAGTGACTTGGATTCTGGAAACAATTTATATTAAAAAGCTGTAAGCTCTTCATGCCTTAAAGCTATAAACTCCTCTTTTACAGATTCCTCTTCAGCTTTTACTTTACTGAATTTGTGAATCTGAGCTGTGTGCATAGGTATTACAAAATATATTGAGTATACACTAAAAAAACCCTACATACTGAGGTCATTTAAAGATTAATAATGCTTCAGCAAGGTAGTATGTGTCTACAGTATCTTCCAAATTTATTGGGTTAAATGTTAGATATTTTGTTGCAATGTAAGAAATTGTCTAGAATTTGAGATAGAAAATTTATTTTAAAAATATTTAGATATTAAACCTTAATATAGTATCTTTCATTCAGACGGTATGCATCAAGTTCACCAAAACTGCATCATAATCAATTGATGGACTAATAAAATAGCAATGATACCAATTTCAAACACAGGCATACTACCCTCATATATTCCTTCCAGATGCAGAAAGGTTCAAAAGGTACTAGCTTCTCTGAAAATGCTCATAGCCTTTCATCAAGATCAAAGAAATTTCCGAATCTGTCTCTGGTGAGATAAGTTACTATTCCACCCCACACTTCTTCTGAAGGCCCCTCTCTACTGGACCTGGGAAACTTTTTTTTTGTAATACTTTCTCTTTACCTGTCAGGAATCCAGAAGAGTTCCCTCCCTTCCAGTAAACAGCAAGATAGCTTCCAAAAGGACTTAGGGAGAGAAATGGAAGCTGGGAAGGAAGGAATCAATGCATGGATTGTTGTAGTGGTATGTCTCTGCAGGACTCTGGACATGGCTCCGGTTTGTGCAGAAAAAAAATCTTACATTCAACTCCTAAAGTATGACCACTGGTGCTATATGTTTCATCTACTTATGGCAATTACATATGAAATAGTTTTATTTCATATCAGTGTCTGCTTCTGTCCATCATCACTTATTTAATGAAATATTCAGATACAATATAAAGCAAACTTATCAGGTATCTTTATTACATTGTTCTCTTATGTGGGCAGTATGTGCCATAACAATTCTGATATAATTCTGTACTTTATCAAGTACTAGGACTTGAACCTAGGGCCTTATGTATGAGCTACACCTTAAGCCCTTTTTAAAAATTCATTTTGAGGCAGAGTCTTAAATAGGTGTCCAGGCTGACCTTGGACTCTCAATCCTCCTGCAACAGCCTCCCAAGGAATTTGGATTATAGGCATGTGCCATCATGTCTGGCAGTGACCAATCTTTGATGCATTAATCTCCATAAATGACAAACTTAGTAAATATGAGTAAAAAGGACTGTAGGTGCAGTGGGAAAGACACACATTTGATGAGTTTTCTGACTATACTTGTAATAATAGCTTACTAGCTAAGCTAAGTGCTTAGTCACCCTGGCTCTTTGATTTGTCATCAGTAAAATATGGGTAATGTATTTTCTACCTTCTTCCTAAAGCTATTATAAGACTAGAATAAAATAATATAATGCAAATAACTGAAATTCTAAACATCCATTTTATTTTTAAATACCTAATTAAGAAAAATAACAAAAGACAGAAAGGCAAATGAATTTAGTAAAACTCATTAAACACAGAAAATGGTTGGAAAGATTAAACATTTTTTCCAGGCTAGTTTCTATGTTTGATTGGAAATTTGGTTTCATCATTTTGTACATATTCTCATCAAACTGTACATACTTAACACAGGTACCTATTTCTTTTTAGAATTACAGTAAACAGAGGTGTGGATCTGTTTTCAAATATTAAGATAATCATGTAAATGTAATTTTATAGCATGATATGACTTCTAAATGTCTTTAGAAAACTGTATTGTAAGCAGTTTCAAACATGCAAAGTGTTTCAAAACATTTGTTGAAATTTTCATTTACCTTTTATTTCACCTAATTAGAAACTATAAACATAAAAATGAGCATTTATGTTTGACTTGAAAATTCTAGGAGCCAGACATAGTGGTACAAGCCTATAATCTCTACTACTATACTTGGGAGGCTGGGCCAGGAAGACCACAAATACGAGCCCAGACTGGGCAACACAGAGAGACCAGGTTTCAAAATAAATAACAAATAAAAATTAAAATGAACATTAAACTAGGCACAATGGTGTACTCCCATAGTCTTAGCTACTTGAGAGGCTGAATCAGGAGGACTACTTGAAGCCAGGAGTTCAAACTGGCCTAAGTAACACAGAAAGACCCTTTGGGGTATGGGGAGAATTCTATGAAGCACACTTCAGTTCTCAGTTTCCTTAATAGTCTCATCTCTTCTATCTAGCAAGCTTTTAAAATCGAATATACATTATCTTGTGTTAATAGTTATTTTTAAGGAAAATCTCTTCAGTTGTGACTCTAGAATATCAATAATTTATTACCTTATATAACAGAGCAAGTTTTTTCTCCCATAATCCCACTCCCCAAATCAAGGTGAGTTATCCATGCATTAAACAGATTTCAGAGTAATTCTGAAAAATATGTAGACTTAAAAACAGATCATTTCCAACTGACTTTTATTTTTTATTTTTTAATATTTTTCTTCCCTGGTACCGGGGATCGAACTCAGCACCTTGTGCTTGTCAGGCCCCAGATTAAATTTTTTTTTATTTCCTTATTTGGTTTTTATTGAGCTTCAAATTTGTACTTGCTACCAGTGTTAAATAGCTACACATGGCTAGCTGCTATCTCCCCCCCCCCCATTAACTTTATTGGTACATTTTAGGTATACAATACAGTTACATTCATCATTGGGATCTTGTACCATT
>NW_004624849.1:602240-626054 GCF_000247695.1 Heterocephalus glaber | reverse complement strand
TGAAAGAAGGCTAGGAATGGGGAAAAAATAAGAACCAAGATGCATTATGTAAAGGTACAATTCCCAATGAGAAATGTAATTGTGTTGTACACCTAAAATGTACCAATAAAAGAATTTAATTTAAAAAAAAGACTGAAATTAAGATATTAAGTGCGTATACTAATTTCCCAAAATAAACCCATCATAAAATATTAACATGTACTAATAAAATATTAAAAAGTAATTTATATAATCATAAACCTATGGATCAGCTAAAGAATTGAATATGGCCATACTATAAATAATACTAATAATTATTATTATTGTTATTGTTACTAGAGGTGCTGAGGATTACCTTCAGGGCCTCATGCATGTTAAGCAGGTGTCAATAATTGAGATAACATCCCTAGCCCTAGAGGCAGATTTGTGGCCAAAAGAGAAATAAACAGAGAGGAAAAGGCCACAATTAAAGATGAAGAGCTGAATATCCTCTAAATATAACTGTCAAGGAAGAATAAAGACCCAATTGAGAAGAGCTGTGCTTTTAAGAATTCAAAGAGTATTGTAGCAATATTTTGGAAATAAAAACATGAACAAGGAAAGTACTGATCTACTGCAAGAAAAAGATAATAATGTAATAGTTCTGTTTATGAACTTTCACTTATGAATCTCCCTTTAAAGCTAAAGTACTATGTTCCTGACATACATAATATGTATTTAATCTATATTAATACTCTATCAAGCAAAAATAACAACAACAATAATAATGTAATAAAGATAAGAAAAAGCATATTCAGTAATGAAGAAATTTGACTAAGGCCATACAGCTAATGAGAGAATCAAGACCTGGACCCCAATATATGTGATTACAAAGTTTGCCATACTTAATATCCTGCTCCAAGCAAGAGACATACAACAATTAATCACTTAATCTGTGTGTGAAAGCTATCAGAATCAAAATGCAGTCATTTACATCAGCCCTAACAAAAATATAAATAAAGCCATAAGGTTACAAAGGAAGAATTCTCATACAGTTACCTGATACATGGTGACTATCACAAGACTATGCCAGAACCACAACTTTGCACAAAGGCCACCACACACACACACACACACACACACACACACACACACACACACACACTCACACACCAGCAAGGATATTTGTCCAGTAACTATCCAACATCAGACTGGCACCACCCTTATGAATCCTTGTGACCATGGATTATTGTTTCAAATTTTCTTACGTAATTTCCCCCATTATTGCCTTTAAAGCTTGGCCTCAACCACTTTATTTGGTCTGGGTTCTGTTTCTTTGCTTGTTTTTGTTTTTTTGAGACAAAGTCTCAAGATGTAGTCAGGCTGGCTTTGAACTCACTACATGTGTGTGCAACAATTCAAGTCCTTTTCAAAAAGATTTTTAATTTAGGACAGGGTTTTTAATTTTGGGCTGATCTCAAAATTGCAAGCCTCTTGCCTCAGCCTTCCAAATGGCTGGGGTCACAGGCATGTTCCCCTTTGTCCAACTCCCCAACCACTGTGTTTTAAAAAAAAATTTTACTAGTACATAATGATTACATTTATCGTGGAGAGTTGGTACATGCTGAATATGCTCATAGTTTACTATGGCATACGTATTAGCATAGCAATGCTGTTCTATATATTCCCAAATAAACATAATCTTTAGAGAACCTTTCTCTGATTCTTATTTATATAGATAGTATACTTGCTTTGGTTTTAACATGTTCTTACAAAAATCAGGTGTTGAAACTTAATGGCCGTTTTAATAGTATTAATGAGTGGGGCCTTTAAAAGGTGATTAGAGTCAAGTATAGTGGCACATGCCTATAATCCCAGCACTCTGGGATGCTGAGGCACAAGTTCACAAGTTCAACCCTATCTTGGACACTTTGTAACAATTTGTGAGGAAAATTATAGCTTAAAAATATATCATCAAAATATAAGCCCACATAATTTATAAGTCAGAATGCTATAAGAACATGAAGAAATGAACATGAAACTACTAACAGTAGACTTTGTAAAACCACACAAGAAATTTAGAGTACTATAAAAATAAAGGATGACAAAATATGGATAGTGTATATAAAATCTTTACAAAAGGAAAAAATCCTCACTAAGAGCTGATAAGGGGTTAGTTATTAGGAAGAGTAATTCTGAAGTAATCTCATGTTCATTTTGATGTGATTATTAGATTAGAAGATAAGGGAAACAACATAGTTGCAATACCATCTTTATATTAGAAAGCCCTCTTACTCTAAAGTTAGAGAAGCTCAGACATGAAAGAAAGCCGCTTTCTAGCCTATAAAGAATTGGCCAGAAGAAGTTAATTTGTCATATAGTTCTAAAAAGCAAAACAATGAATAATGGGTAGCAGCAATTAACCCATTTATGCCAAAGGAGGCATTTTTGAATTTTTGCATGAAATTCATATGTTACCTAGAAAAATTCAAGGAAAAAGAATTTTTTTTTTTTGGTACCAGAGATCGAACTTGGGACCTTGTGCTTGTGAGGCGGGCAGGTGCCAGAAACACTGAGCTAAATCCCAGGCCTCAGGAAAAAGAATTTTAAGAGAAAAATTTTTATTATGTTCCACTGTTATATGCCATTCATAAAATGGAACACTTGGCATAAAAGGAGTAAGGGGTATATTTTTATCCATGTAAATTAGAAAACTAATGGTTAAAACTCTCAAACAAGGGAACAGTCTGTTACAAAGGAGAAAGCTCACCATCGCTGGAAGTGTTCACTCAGAGGCTGCTGATCATCCACTTAGATTGCTGCTAACACTAAAAATGCTCACATATGTAAAATACCTATAAACATCTGTAATTACTATAATTACTACTATTATCATTATTGCTTAAAAGTTTAGTTAAAATTTACTACAAAATCATCTGAGCCTGGTAATTCGAGGGAATCTTTGATATCTGTGGTCACTACTTATAATTTTTAAGGTTTCTTACATCAGTATTACCATTTGTTTTCTTCCCTTCTGTCTGGGTTTTTAAAAATTATTTTGCTGTAAAGTTGTTCACTGTATTTTCTTAAATAAAGACATTATTATTAGTGGCTAATTTATTTTTATGTGCCACATGTTATTTATTTTTTTTCTCTTTCACTTTGATAATTTCTCTTAAAGATTCTTCTAGGTCTTCTAAAGAAACTGCCTGTGTCTTCACTGATTAAATATTATTTGTTTAATTTTATTCATTTCTTCATTTAATTTCATTGACAACTTCTTTTTTTTAGCTCCTTGAGTTAAATGACTGATTTATTTTCAGTGCCTCTTTTCCAATAAAAGCATTCAAAGTAATGATTTTTTCATAGAGTACTATTTTGGCTGCATTTCACAAACTTTACTTCCTAAAACATGTTAACTTGAAAAAACTTTTTTTGCAATTTTGGCTTCTATTTTAACCTGAAAGATGTTGTAAAACTCTTTAAATTCTAGAAGTAGAAAAAGAATTACCATCTATCTTTACGTTGTTAGATTCTTTCATTCTAAAGTAAAAATAATGTATACTATATAAGGTTCTTTATCAATAAATACATTATCAATTATAAACAGGTTACAGTGTTGAAAAAAGAATATGTGGTTCTTGATCTACACTTATCTGAATTAAGTTTACTAACTGCATTATTCAAATTTTCCATATCCTCTATGGCACCGAGCAACTGATTTTCTGAAGAATGTAAGTTGCCATAAATGTCAATTCATCAATTTTCTCTTTCACTTTAAACAGTGTTTTTCATACATATTTTTTCTTTTTAAAAAAATGTCTTTATTGATATATCATTCACATACTATAGGATTCACCTATTTAAAGTATACAATCAAAGGATTTAGTATATTCAAAGTTGCAGGACTCTCATCATAATCTAAGTTTAGAACATTTTCATCACCCCAAAATGAGACTCCATACTCTTAGCAGTAACTCCCCGTACTCCTCTTTTCCTAGGTACTCACTAATTAATATTTTGTCTCTATAGATTCATCTATTCTGGACATTTCAAATGACTGAAATTATGCAAAATTATATAGTGTTTGGGGTGGCTTCTTTCACTTCACACAATGTTTTCAAGATTCATTCATGTTATAGCATGGATCAATAATTTAGTTATTTTTACTGCCAAATTCTATGGTTACTATATTTTATTTGTATATTCATTGGCTGATGAACATTCAAAATATTTTCACTTTTTGGCTATTATGAACATATCTACACAAGTTTTGGTGTGAATGTTTTTATTTCTCTTGAGTTGTATTATGTATTTTGACTTTATGTTTTTTTCATTCATAAAAGTTCAATAATTATTAATATCTATTTCATTAATTGTGCCTGCATAAAATATCAAATTCTTTAATCTAATTATCTTCGTTCATTTTTATTTTGTTTTATATTATTGCAAATAATGTGATTCTTTCTTAACAATTTTCCTGGTATATATTTTTCATTGTTTTTATTTGCAAGCTTCCTCTCATTTTGTTTTATTAGTATCCATTATAATTAACATATTACTGGAAATGCATGCTATCTATACCTTCTGATACAGTCTGTCTTTTTTTTAGGGTAATTGCCATTATACTTCATATGATAACTGACTTCATTCTTATTTGACTTCTTGCACTTTTGTATGTTTTTTTTTCTTATTCTTTCCCGTTCTTCTCTTCCAATTTTCATCAAAACCTTATAGGTTATCTAACCTGATAGAAATGAAATAATTTTATTTTCAAAAATGAATTTTTCAACTGACTTACTGCTTTGGTTCTTGATCCATCAAGTGTCATTCTGGCATTTTTGGAGACTTTCCTAGCAACAGTGGCAACAGAAGTAGAAAGATATGGCTACTATATTTCAATGGAATACACATAGCAATACTATAGTTGCTATAAATAATCCTACTATGAGTAAACACTACAATACTCTAAATGATACTTCCACTCTGTATGACTTTCATTCAACTATGAAAATAAATTAGAACAGAAAATTATTTTCTTGTATACAAGTCTAAGGTTAAATTCTCATAAAATGTAAAACGAACTGATTTTGGTAAGTTGCAAACTCCAGTGTGTGTAAACATCACAAGATGATTCTTTGATAATTTATGCTGTTATGCAGGTGCTCAAAATATAGATCCTCTTCAACAAGACCTTGGCCTTGGCCTGCTTACCACAGTTGTGGCAAGAAACTTGCTGACTTAGTTTAGTAAGAATCCTCTCTTCCCCCTGATATATGATCACCCTGGCAATCCCACTGCCTCTGATATCCCATTTTAATAATTTTCTATCCAATGATTCTTCTCAGAGAATCCACTTTGCTCCTTAGCTATAAATTCCCAGAATTATTTGTTATATTTGGAATTGAGCCTAGTTCTATACTGAATTCTCTTTCCTTTATTACATAGTACCTGAATAAATGTGGGGGGATTTTGCTTCTTTTAAAAAATGATTTAACTGGGGCCGGGGATTTAGCTCAGTGGTTTCGCTGCCTGCTGTGCAAGTGTAAGGACCGGAGTTTGATCCCCGGTCCCCCCCCCACCCAAAATTGATTTAACTGCCCAGGTCTGGTTTTAACAATGTTAATTCATGTATACTGATCATATATACTGAATTAAATAACAGCTCCCCAACTTTCTCTAGTTTGGACTTAGAAAACTATGGAAATAATCTCTTTAGGGCTAGAAATGGAAGTAAGGCACTCCTTTTCCACTTTTACAGAATTAACCCTGGGTTTCACAACAACTGAATCTTTAACCCATAAACAGATAATTTAGAAATTAGAAATACTAGAAACTGAATTAGAAATAGGAACTGAATACAGTTTAATAGTTTAATTAGTACCATTATTCCAAAGACCTTAAAAGTTTTCATATACATTTCCTCATTTAACCTTAAAAAGGCATGTGGTACCTAACAGTAGTGATGGAATTCAAGACTACCAAACATGTCTACTACATATTTTAATCTAATAAAATCCACTTTAATACATCCTGAATTCCAATTTTCAAAGTTACAAGATACTCATGACTATATACAAAAAGTGTATAGAGTATATATAAAAAGCATATATATATATATAGAGAGAGAGAGAGAGAGAGAGAGAGAGAGAGTATAAAGTTACATGGGTATGAGCATGCTTAAATAAATCAGACTATGTAGACTAATACTATATGTAGGCCCTTCTATTTCTTAAATTAGCTTCTCAGTAATTCTCTTGTAATGCCAATAAAAGAAGATTCTTTCCATTTTATCCACAATATAAACAAGAAGAAAAGTAATAGTCAATATTTATTATATATTAGGATACATGTTTAGGATATCTTAGCCTTCACAGTAAATCCGTATTTTTGTTAATAATAATATTCACAATAGTACATTTTGAACCTCAGTATGTTTCCAACTATTGCAAGGTATGAAAAAAATGTCAGTAGAACACAAAAATATATCAGACCATGTAGAATAAAACCATGTATAAGTCTTTTTTATTTTTAAATATTTATGATGATGATGATGATGATGATTTTCTTTTTAGATAGGATCTTACTATGTATTCCAGGTTGTTTTTCAACTCACTACATAGCTCATGCTAGCCTAAAACCTGGGGCAATCCTCCTGCCTCAGCTGCCTGAGTACTGGGATTATAGGCAAGCACCACAACGTCTGGCCAGGTACTTCTTAATATCAAAAAAACTTAATAATGATTTTCCAGAATGTATCTGAAATAAGTAAATCTTCCCATTTGATCCATGACAAAAGTAGTATCTTGGCCATTGATAGTGTCTAAAATATGTAGGGTTAACAAAACCAGTTCAGTTATTGAAGCTTATTTACTATTCAAATTGGATTGCCATATGGTCATTCCAATCTATTAGCCGCAAATACTTTTAGTATTAGCTATCTAAATATTTTTCCCAAGGGATTAGATAATAATCTATCTGATGTTAGTATTTGAAGATTATTCCTCAGTAAAGAGACTTATTTATTGTACTTAAGTTACTTGAAGGCCACCTTCAAAAAGTTCAGAACACATACAGTATGACATAGTTGATAGAAATTCAATAACCAATTCTCTTTGGAAACTGTAATTGCAGCCAACATTTTTACTACCTACTCTATGTGAGACACTGTCTTACAAGCTTTACATGTACTCATTCATCTCATTCTCTTATTGGTCATATGAGGTAGATATTATTGTCCCTATTTTATAAACGAGAACTAAAGTACAGAGTAGGTAAATTTGAGCAAGATTACACAGAAAATTTGTTATCACTTCAGGAGGTTCTGGATTTTGTAAATAGCAAAAACCATAGACATTAGAAAAGGGTATGTATAAACTTATATACCTCCCTCTTCTACTCACCTTCTCACCCAGTACTGGGGATTGAACCCAGAGACACTCTATTACTGAGCTATATCCTCACCCCTTTTAAATTTTTCATTTTGACTTGGGGTCTTGCTAAATTTCCCGGGCTTAGCCTACTTTCCAACTTCCCATCCTCCTGTCTCAGCCTCCAGAGTAGCTGAGACGATAGATGTGCAACATAATGCCCAACCCTTTCCCACTTCTGAGTAAGAGTCAGTATATCTCCATACTGCCACTGAATAAATACGTGTGTACACGGTAATTTACAACACACATGAATTTCTATTGTTAATTTTCTTTTTATTATATAAACAGTATTATATAACATATGGACATTTTAAAACTTGTTCAAGTTTATTTGTAAACTCTTAGAAAAAATTTCTTTGTCAACGTTTATGCACATTACACTAGGTAAATGGTATAAATTTTAAAAATGTTGAATTAATTATTGGCACTCCTTAATTACCTATGGATTAAGACATGCTGAAGGCCTTATGGTAACATAAAAAAAATAAACCCTGGAAACAGTATTAAGAATTTGGAGATAACTGGGTCTAACAGTATGTCTTTACACACTCTCTTCCATATCTCCCCCAATGCACACCAATACCCAACTAAGCCAAATGAGTCTTGAAGTCTACTCAATCTCTAGTTTAGATCTTCAAGCCTTCCTTTATTGTTTAAGCTGATGACTGTATCTTTAGTTACCTGGAACATAAAAATCATAATATACTAGATGTGGGGGGTGGGGTATTACCTTTTGTAAACCTCAATTTTCTTGGTGGTAAAATGAGACTGCCTTTAGCACATTTTCCTTTTAGCAAAACACTTATCTCCCTTAGACTTAGTTTACTCATCTCTCAAATGATGATACATGTTAAGAATTTATGTGCTAATAAGTATATGCCACATAATATGCACTGGAATAAAAATTACTGTCATTTTTGCAATACTCATTAAAAATATTATTCTAAAGATATGTAAAATTTTGAAGTTCCAATTGATACATAACATTAAAAGTAATTTTTTAAAAACTTGTCATCAAACTTAAATTTTATTTTAACAATGATAGCTTAAAACTTTCTGAGTATTTAATATTTACCAAAGACAGTTTTATGTAAGTACTGTATTAAACAATGTAAACATGATAAGAATGATATGATCTATCTTTGGTCATGTTATTGTTATCCCCATTTTATAGCTAAGGAGAAGTACACAGTGATGAAGTGACAAACTCAGAGCTGGGACACAAAGTCAAGCTGTCTGACCACACTTTCTGTGTCTCTCTTAACAACTTTTACTGTATTAACTTGTTTTTTGGGCTGAATAGCTATAACAGTTATAAAAAAATTAAAAATTAGTTAATTTAAAAATTAGTTTTCAAACACCAAATTATGTGTCTACTCTTCCGGCAGATGCGGTGCCACTAAGCTAAATCCCTGGCCTCTGTGTCTACTCTTGAGCAGGCTTTTTCCGTATTCTCACTCCCTCCTTGCTAAGTCAAAGGATTTGAAAATGGACTTATTTCTACAAATGGGTCTTTATGTACACCTGTGTTGAAAGATGAAGAAAAATATAATCAATACGCTAAGAGTACAAAGATTATATAAGAACAATGATAGGAAAAGGCTGCACCCTTGTAATACCTTTTAAGATGAAAACATTAAGTATGGTACATACCTTGGTGAAAATGGATACAATGACTACAGATCATGAAAATATACACAAAGTTAACAAACATGAGATATTCTGGTCTTTCATACGCCATTCTTAACATACTTGTCAATAAGATCCAATTTAAAGGTAAATCAGTCATATCATTTCCCATTCCTCCTCTGCTTAAAATCCTACGTAGGCGCCTCACCTTGACCTAATATCTGTGGATTTTGCCAACTCTTCATGCCATTTTTGACTATCCTCCCATTGATTATTCTGTGTGAGCCATTCTTGGTCTTTCCCTTGCAACTCATTTCTGCCTTAAGTCTTTTGTCTGGACTATTCCCTCTACCTAGAAAGCTCATATCCCATATCTTCTCAAGGCTCTCTCCTTTACTTTATTCAGACGTCATCCTCCTCTGATGCTCCATGCTCATTCCATAGAAAGAAACCGTACGTCCACCCTAGTCTCTTAATCGCAGTCTCTATTTTATACCTTCATAGTACTTGTTACTATCTAAAATTTAATTAATCATCTCTTTCATTACTCTCTTGTATCTAGTATACAAGTGGTGTACAGTGGACCCTAATTATTCATTGAATGATTAAGTAAAAAGCACTGAAGAATAATGATTAAACTAATTTACATGTACTAAAGACCAAATGTAAAGAAGCCATAAAGGAAACAAAACAGGCTCCCTATTCTGACTCTACTTATTCAGTTTGAATGGTAATATGAATACAAAGAATATAAGGCAGCTAGAAGTTTAAATGCACAGAAATGCAAAAATTAGTTAAGTATAGCCCTAATGTCCCCATTAAATGAGTGTATTTTGGTAACTAACAGCAAGTAAGAACCATGCTCCAGAGGATATTTTTTTTTAGCCAGATAATTTTTCACCATCCAACTTTCCACTTATTTATAAAAAAATACAATTTGGAAAGGACAAACAACTAATGAGTAATCTGACTATGGTTTTATTTAAATTTCAATATATTTTCAAAATCCTTATCCTGTGTGCTACTTGAAAGAAAACCAGCTATAGTAAAGAGATTTCTTTCACTCAGAAATTTTTAAATGCATGTCAATCTTTAAATTTTTAGGGGCTGGACAGTCCTCAGTAAGCCAAATTATTTGAAAGGTCCCACACACTTCAAACACTGTAAAATTAAAATGAGTAGTTCACACATGCTACTATGTGAATTATACCCATTCTTACTGTTTACCACAACACCTCTGTGATACTAGGCATGTTACTGACTTTATTATTACATGCATTTATCATTTAATAAAGACCGCCTATTTAAGCTGAAGTTTAAATTGGGACAGGCACGCAGGATAGGAAAGTAGTATTTCCAAAACCTCAGGCAATCCCACTCACTTATATATGGGAACTGAACTTTTCTTGCTATTTCTTCTAATGTGTGTCATAAAATAAAGTGTATTACATGACAGCTGTCAATTTGGATGTTTTGTATTTTTAGGAAATCAAAACTCTTAAGTGCAAAAACTGGGAGGATATCTAAGCAATGAAATTTTACTCATGCCAATCTTATAAGATTTATCATATTTTTGGACTTTAAAAGAGAACCAGGACTTTAAGTATTACATGATTAGGTGGCTGGGGCGGGGGGTTCAACCCATGGCCTCACGTGCTGGGCAAGAGCTCTATCACTGAGCTACGCCTCTGGTCATATCAGGCTATCTTATAAAATTTTTTTTTTGGTACCAGGGATCGAACTTGGGACCTTGTGCTTGTGAGGCAGGTGGCAGAACCACTGAGGTAATCCCTGGCCCTATCTCATAAATTTTTATCTAATGACTCAAAAGTCCATATTTTGACTCATTTATTCACTTGAAAATTCTTAAAATACAATAAGCAATGTAAACAGGCAAAACTTGCACTTTCAGGAATTACTGAATAACAAAATGCTATTCTTTTGATGAATATTATAGATGGTAAAAGTTTCATTCTACTTAAATACTCTAAAAATTCCACTTTCCTCCTCTCATTTTCTTTAGAATTGTCACAATGATAACCAAATTTCATTACTGTCTAGCTCAATATCGGGCACATAGGAAACAATCAGCATATCCTCAATTTCATGCTTTAATAAAATATAAATACCAGCCAACTGATTGCCATCAAGAAAGTACTAATAATGTTAGAAGAAATCTAACAGAGTCACGCTTAAACATTTTGACATATAACTGTTCTTCAATACATCTTAAAATTTTTTCTATAACAAACTCAAGAGCACAAAAGATCATTTACTACTGTTTTCACATCTAATAACTTAATCTGAGTAAGAAGTAAATACTGTGACATTATATTAAAGTTAGTGCAATCCACAACTTATGAATTATAGTAAATATCACAAGAAGTTGTAGTCATGTCCTATGGAGAAGAAAATATTTAAATCAGCTTTTAAAAAGAGATGAAATATACAACTCATAATACCAAACAAAAATATGACTGATGTACCTTTGCTGAACTATCAAGATTTTATTATTCTAAAATTACAATATCTCCATCTGTTAATCTGACAAGAACAAGCTGATAAATGAAATTAGAACAACAGTGTATTCTGGCAAAACTAGAGACTTCCTGAAAAACCTACAAAAATATGTCCACAACAGATGGGTCACTGAGAAAATAAATACATCAATCTGTCAGAGTAATGTTCTAATTTTCTAAATTAAAACCAGTAGGAGCTCCACTTTCTAAGAGTCTGTAACATTAGGAAGGCCAAAGAAGAAAAATCTAAAGATGCACATAAACCTCAAGTGCATACTGTTAGGTTTCCTGTTAAACATACTGAATTCAGGTAAAGTCCTTACCAGTTAACTTCTTCACAGGTTGGAGCCGAACACTGATAGACTGATGTGTGAGTAAGGGGGAGGATGGAAGAGAGCGAGACATGCCCTCCATAATCCGAATGTGCTGCATACCTTCACTCATTGGAAGTGGTGGAACAGCGTAGTCTGGCTCAAAAGCACAATCGCTTTCTGTGGAGATGCCACCTGTTAATAAAAGAGGAAGTCATAAAAGAGCTGGTATGAAAAGATTCTTCCTTATTAAACTATGTATTTTAGAATGATTCAGAACAGAATATAGTGACATTGATTTTCACTGTGAAAAACAAGTGTTTTTGAACGCATACATTCATTTGTACACTACTGCATATTCAAACCCAGGTCTAGTACTAGGAAATGGAAGGTAACAGGTTCCTCTGGGCTCGGTTTCTCATGAGAAATGCAGTCATGTAATTATAGTACAACACTATTACAGTTTAGATATATGATGTCTACCCAAGAGTCTCACGTGTTCAACATTGGGGGATTTTGAAAGGTGATTTGATCATTGTGATTAATCCACTGATGAGTTCACAGCTGAATGTCCTGGTAGGAAGCAGGACCTGTTTGGAGGAAGTAGGTCACTGGAGCCATAACCTGGAAGGGTGTATTTTTACAAGCCCCCCCCAGCTCTTTCCATTTTCTCTCTGTATCCTGACTGTCACAAGGTGAGCAACTTTTCTCTGCCATGCCCTTCCACCATGTTTCTACCTTGGATCTAACTCACTATGGACTGAAACCTCAGTAATTGTGAGCCAAAATAAATCTTTCCTTTTTTAAAATTGCATTTCTTGACTGTTTGATGGAAAACTGACTCATACAAATGCAGAAAGTGTTAAAATTAAACCAATGATCTTGTTTTTCCTGATAGAAAATGAAAGAAGATACTTACCTACTTAATTGAACAATGTGCAACTGAGAGTAGGATCATTTCTTTGTCCCCTCTACTCATTTCTTTGTCCCTCCCTCATGAAGACACATTAAAATACAAGTGGGTAAGACTGACATTATTACATGGTGAATCTGCTCATTTAAAAAAGTAATTATAAGCTGTTGACTTCCACTCCTGGTAATGGCAGATTATGTACTTCAGCCTAACATTTTTCTGAGAAAAATTAGATCTACCCTATGTATATTTAAAAAATCTTACTGAGGCAATGGAGAATGAACAGCATAATGAAAAATTCTAAGAAAAAGACTAAAGTCTGGCGCTTCGGGCTACTATTTATTTAGTAGCACTGGAGAAGCCAAGAAGCTATTGAGTTTTACAGAGCTGGGAACAAAATATGAGAGCCTAAGACTCATCCAAGTGTGAAGGGGCAGCTGGTAAAACTCCAACACTTTCTTTGAAAATACAAAGGTATAAATACAAATTAAACCCAAACTGGCACTCACAGGGAATAAAGCTTAGTAGTATGTATCTCTCACAAAATTAAATGAAGGCAATCCTGAATTGTTGAAGCCCACCAAAGCAAGCATAAATCTTCCTGGAGGACGATAACATCATCAAATAATTTGTAAAATGTGTTACATATAATATCTGGCCCTTAAGTAACAACAGATAACATGAACAAAGTAAATCAAAAAAGCCATTTAAATCTGAAATACAATGTATGAAAGAAGACACAGAACTTAAAGTAGCATACCTAATATGCTTAGAAAATAAGTTTCAAATTTTAAAAATAAAAATTATGAAATTAAAATTTTAATACATGAATTTAAAGGCAGGTTAGACATAGAAAAGAGAATTAGTAAACTTAAAGATATATCAGAAGAAAGCATTACAATGATGTTTAGAGCACAAAAAAAATAGAAATGGATTCTTAGATATGACACCAGAAGAATGAGCAATAAAACAAAAGATAAGCTAGATTTCATTGAAATTAAAAACTTACTTGCATCAAAAGATACTATGAAGAGAGTAAAAGGAAAACTCTAAGAGTGGGAAAAAATATGCAAATCATATATCTGATAAAGGTGTATCATCTAGAATATGTGAAGAACACATAATCTCAACAACAAAGAGACAATTTAAAAACGGGCAAAGAATATGAATAAACATTTCTCCAAAAAAGACATACAGTGGTATCTTGGTTCACAAAATTGATTCCACAATTCTGGTCACAAACTGAGGGAGAACAGAATCCAATTCAATGGTTAGGCTCAATGTTGACCTTATGAGGAAATTTGATTTTGTTCTCATCCAGTTTGGTTTGCAACCAGAATTATGGAGAGAATTGCATTTGTGAACTGAAGTACCAGTGAACAAATGGCCCATAAGCACATGAAAAGATGCTCAACCACCGCCCGCCCCCTCCCCCCATACTGGGAACCAAACTCAAGACCTTGCACTTGCCAGGCAGGCGTGGCACCACTGAGCTAAATCCCTGGCCCCTCAACCCTTCTTATATAAAGAAAATCAAGGATAAAATGAGAGATCACTTTATTGAATAAAACTGAGTAAGAATGTTCACAGTAACATTATTCATAATAGTCAAAAAGTAGAAACAACCCAATAACTGAAAATGAATAAAATGTAACATATCTATACAATGGAATATTATTTAGTCATAAAAATAATGAAAGCTTGCTGAGGATTTAGCTCAGTGGCACGGCACCTGCCTCACAAACGCAAGGTCATGAGTTTGATCTCCGGTACCCCCTCCAATAATAATGAAAGCTTGATTCACGCTATTTAAAACTCCTGTAAACATAATGAATGCTAAGTAAAAGAAGAGAGTCACAAAAGGCCACATGTTGTATGATCCTATTTATATGAAATTTCAGAATAGGCAGAACCAGGAAGACAGAAAGTAGACTAAAGGTTTTCAGGGATTAGGAGGAAAAGGGACTGGGTATAGCTGTTGAACAGCCACAGGGTTTCCTCTGAAGTGGTGTACTACATAACAGCTGCACAACATTAAAGTGCACCAAGAGTAACTGAATTATATACTTGGGGGAAGGAGGTCAGTACTGAGGATGGACCCCAGAACCTCACTCTACCACTGAGTTACACAGCCCCAAATTGTAGGGTTTAAAATGGTGAATTTTATGGTATGTAAATTTTACCTCAATAAAAAATTATAAAAATATTTACAACATACCACATATTTATTCAATCCAGAGGCCTAGAAATTATTAATTTCTTCATTTCTCAACCTTTGCATTAGTTCTGCAAAATATCAAAATATATTTCAAAAGTGCCATGAACTCCATTTCTTCCACCACTGTATTAATAAGTCTAGGCTACTATTATCCTTCCTCCAAACTTCTGTTGTGAGACATCTTAAATTTTTCTTTATCCTTGAATTTCAGATGTTTTTACCAGGATATGCCTTAACTTTTTCCTTCTCATTAGTCTCTGGGCCCTTTAGTTTACTATGTTGACTAACTCTTCGCTTCCAATTCTCCTTTCCCCTTTTTCTGTAGTCTGATCAGAAGGATAGTGTATCTCCCAGATCTATTCTTCAAATTTGTTTCTCTCATAATAGATTTCTTTAGGCTTTCATGAACAAACCTGAGATTGAGTTATACAGAATTACAGTATTTTATAGATTTATAAACAAAGAAGCATTTCATTAAAGGAATTCTTTTAAGAAAAATCAGCATTCGATTTTAAAAATCTAATAAATGTAGACAATGAATTTGATTTAGTGAGGTAGCAATTTTTACTTGAAATGTTCCACCATTAAAAATTAGCTGATAATTTTAGAATCTAGTAATACTCCTTAAGGAATCACATTGCAATTAGTCTAGTTTGGCTGTCCTAGTTTACTTTTATGTTAGAAACATTTTCTTCCATATTCTCTGCCCTATAAATTGTGCTTCAATTCACTGTTGCTGCAGAAGAAAAAAACTAAAAATGTATTTTCAAGTAAAGAAAAGTACTGGTATGCCTTAACAGAATTTTACTATATTTTACTATCTCCTAGATAACTAGCAATTTCAACAACAAATTTATGTCATGCTCATGAATCTGAAGATTGACTGTGGATCAGCCTATTTAGGGTGAGAAGGACATGATTAAGCTAGTTACTAGATTTATGGTGACATTCTGAACCACATAAATATATTTTAATACTGACCTCAGCCACTGAAAGGGCCAGTGAATACTCAGGGATGCTCCCCTCATGGTACTTCAGAGGCAATCAGGAGGCCAAGTCAAATCAAAAAACACATTCCACTGGCCCAAGTAAATCAGACAGCCAAGAATGACATCAATGGGGAGGGAAAATAATACCTGGTCCTCAACTGTGGGAGCTACTGTAAAGTTGCATAGCCCACAGAATGTATATATAATTTTATGAGACAAAAAAAGTGAAAACTTGGAAATCCAATTCACCAAACATGGACGATAACATTTACTTGTATTTGGCAGCTGGTTGCTGGGAATTGCACCTGGACCTCAAACCTGCTAGGCAAGAGCTTTAAAACTGAGCAGTATGCCCAGACCTCAATCTTCATTTTCTTTTTCTTTTTTTTTCAATCTTCATTTTCTACTGTTCTTTTTATTACTACTTTTTCTGCTTTAACCAAATTAAAAGTTACTGAGATGATACAATGGAGATATGGCAGAATAAAATAAACTGCTGATTTGCCAGAAAAAAAATATAGTTATACTGGTCACCTTGTGATCGGATGTTCAAAAGTTGAGCTTAAAAGTGCAGAGATATCAAGTATATGGACTTTTTTAAACTGTAGGAATAATTATAATTCAATTAAAATTTCAGCATTCACTAAAAATCCCCACAGTAAGTTCAAGGCCAGCCTCACATACAGACCCTGTCTCAAAAAACCATGGGGGGGAGGGGTGTGAGGGAGAGAGAGGGAGGGTGAGAGAGGGAGGGAGAGAGAGGGAGAAGGGGAAAGAGAGGGAGGGAGATGGAGGAAGAGGAGAGAAAGGGAGAGGGGAGAGAGGAGAAGATGAGTGGGGTGGGGAGAAGGGGAGATGGGGAGAGAGAGAAGGAGGGGGAGGGAGAATGAGAGAGAATATGAATATGAATGAAAGTAAATTACTTTATTACTTCTAATTTTTAACATTACATACATAACCACAAATAAAATTTATAATTAATTGCCCCTAAAGACAACAGAGTTTTTGCCTAATGTACTCTAAATACTCTTTTAATTCAAGGCTTACATCACCCTGTGACTCTGTAACATTCTCATAAGTCCATAAATCAGACAATAAATATGCTGAGAGAAGTTCAACAACTAGTACAGAATCATATAGTCACTGGGTGTGACGACACATGCCCGTAATCCCAGGAGGCTGATGAAAGAGGATCTCAAGTTCAAGCCAGATGGGCAACTTGGCAAGTCCCTGTCTCAAAGCAAAATAATACAAATAAACAACCATTAAATAGGGCTGGGGATGTAGCTCAGGGTGAAGGGTCTGGGTTCAATCTCCAGTACAGGGGAGTTGGGGGGATCAATAGTCAAACAATGTAATTGTCCATGTAGAATATTATAAAGTAGAATATTACAAGGTATCTACAAAAAAATTATTAGAAAAAGTGAGTCAGTAAAATTCACAGGTTACAAAGTTAATGTACAAGTATCAAGTGTCTTTCTATAAACTAGCAATCCACACTTGGAAAATAAAAAAAATTTAAAACCAGCATCATTAAAATAGTACCATTGAAAACATGAAATACTTAGGAATGAATCAGACAAAATATATATAATGTATGTTGAAAATTACAAAATACTGACAAGAGAAAGCAAAGACTTACATGGAGAGATAAACCATGCTCATGGATTATGTCATTATGATGTTAATTCTTCTCAAAGTGAACTACTGGTATGAAGCAATTCCAATGACAATCTACCAGGAAGTTTTTTTGGTAGAAATCAACACATCGATTTTAAAATTTATATAGAAAAACAAAAGAAATAAGATTAACCAAAACAATTTTTTATGAAAACAAAATGAAAGCCCTTATAATAAGTATCTAATTTCAAGACTTATAAAGTTATAGTAATCCAGACAGTGTCTGGTACTAAAAAAATAAAATGGACACAAAATCAATGGAACAAAACTAAAGAGCTCAAAAAAAGACTCACATTACAATGGTTTGGATATATTTTTCCTCCAAAGATTCATGTACTAGAAGCTTGGTTCCCCAATACAGCAGGATTATTTGGCTCGGTGGTTTTGCCGCCTGCTGCACAAGCGGAAGGATCTGAGTTCGATCCCTGGCACCAAAAAAAAAAAGAAAGAAAAAGAAAAAGGTGATAGGACCTGTAAGAGGTGGGGCCTGATAGGAGGTGACTGGGTCATGACAACTCCTGTTAAGGGATTGATACTGATTTTAAAGAAATGGACTAATTCCTGTGAGAGTGGATGGTTATAAAAAGCAAGACTACTCTCTTGCTTCCTCAGTCTCTGTACCCTCTCTTGCACACATGCTTGCACTATCATCATACAATGTCACCACAATATTATGATGCAGCCAGGGGAGCCCTTGACAGATTCTGTGCTATTTAGATTTTTTAGCCATTAGAAAAAAAATCAATGACTCAAAAAAAAAAAATCAACGACTCTTAGATTTGTCAGAGAAGTGAAATCACAATGTAAAATGCTGCCTTAAAAGTTGAAGACACAGGTGAGCAGAGAATCACTATTTACCAAAGCAGAAACCCATAAGCAGAAATCTCAGCCAGAAGCAGTACAATTCAGGAGAACCTGAACTGTAATTGATGGATTGGAGGCTCAGTGCAGACAAGCCTGAGATAAAAATGTCAAGGGGATTCAATTTTGGAGGCTCACCACCATGTTTGTGAGTTTGACTTATAAAAAAGCTTTACAAGGTTCTCACAGTAAATATTGTGTTTCCAGCAGAGGGAAGGGAAAAAGTAATCATTTTGAAAAATAAGAAGTTATTTTTCTTAGCAAGGCCTGTTCTCGGGAGAAATAATTTTACCAGAGCCTAACCAATATGATGGAAGGGATATATTCAACTCCAGCCTGCCCTGGCTGCACACATGGGTGAAGGAAAATACTCATCTCCAGCCCCCTCTGGAATCCTAAGGGGGGAAAAAGAAAGAGGAAAGGGGAAAAGGGGGATAAGGGGAAGAAGGAGAAGGAGGGGGGAGGGAGATGGAGGAAGAGAAAGAGGAGGGAAAGAAGAGGAGGAGGAAAAGGAGGAGCAAAAGAAGGGGGAGGGGGAAGAGGAGAAAGAGGAGGGAGAAGGAGAAAAGGAAACAGGAGAAGAAATGGAAGAGGAGGAAGAGAAGAAAGAAGAGGAGAACAAGAAGGAGAAGGAGGAGGATTGAGGAGGAAGAAGAGAAGAAAGAGCAGGAGGAGAAGGAGGAAGAAAAGAAGAAAGAGGAGGGGGCAGAAGGATGAGGGAGAAAAGGAAAAGAGCAGAAGGAGGAGGGGGAAAAGGAAAAGGGAGAAGGAGAAAGAAAAGGAGGAAGAGGAGTGAGAAGGAGGAAGAGGAGGGATGAAAAGGAGTAGCAGTGATGAAAAGGAAGAGGAGAAGAAGAATAAAGTGAAGTATAAGGAGGAGGAGACAGAAAAGGGAAGATGAGGAGAAACAATCTGAGAAGTATTGGTGCAGTTCACAGTGAAGGGGCACAGGTTCATCAAAAGACTGAAAATTAATCAGAGGACAAAAGAATACTTCCTTTCCCCCACACCTTAACACTACATTATGAAAGGCCTATTTATCATGGTTCCTTTCGATTAATACATCATGTTCACCATTCAGAAAAAAAAATTACAAGGCATAGCAAGACATAAAATATAGACAGAGCAAGCATCAAAAACACACCTAGTTATAACAGGGATGCTGAAAGAATTAGACCATGAACATAAAACTAAGATTAATATGGTAGGGGGCTTTTTTTTTTTTTGGTACCGGGGATCGAACTCAGGTCCTTGCGCTTGCGCAGCAGGTGGTGAAACCACTGAGCTAAATCCCCGGCCCTGGTAGGGGCTTTAATGGAAGAAAGTGCACAACATACAAGAAGAGATAAGTAACGTGAACAATGAAAATTATAGGAAAGATTCTTCAAAAGCAGAGCTCAAGAACACTATAGAAAAACGCCTTTCGTAGCTTAATTAGTAGACTGAACATTATTGAGTAAAGAATCTACAAGCTTGAGGATATCTCAGTAAAACATCCAAAATTGAAAAAAAAAGAAAAAAGAACTAGGAAAAGAACAGAATATCTAAGAACTGTCTGACTACTACAGAAGACATAAATATGCACAACAGGAGTAACAAAAGAAAGGAACAGAAGAAATGTTTGAAGCAATAATGATCAAGAGTTTTCCCAAATTAATGTCAGGATAAATGTCAGAACAAACAATAACAACAAAGTCCCTATGACTCAGTATATCATATCTAAACTATAGAAAATCAAAGATTAAAAAAAGCTTCAGGAAGCCAGAGGAAGAAAGCATCTACTTGTTATGGCTTTTATCTGGATGTCTCCCCAAAGCCTCATGCATTCACAGGTGGGGCTTTTCAAAGGCAACTGGACTCTAGAGTGTATGAATATGAATTAAGGGTGTGTGATAACTACATTAGTCCACAGGTCTTGGGTGTAGATAAGAGAAAGATCCAACCTGGATGTGGGTGGTACCAACCAATAGGCTTATAGCTTGAATAATGGCTCCATGCTGCTGCTTCACTGCTTCCAGCCTACTATCAGCACTGCCATGGACAGTTTCTCCTGTGGCATTCCCCTCTACAATGCCACCTGCCTTGGAGTCCACTGACAATGGACTGAAACCTCTACAAACTGTGAGCTAAAATGCACCTTTCCTCTAATTTGTGGGTGTTGGGTATTTTCTCCCAGCAATGAGAAAGTAGCTAAGACACTACTTGAGAAGCAAAGGTAAAAATTACACCTGGCCTGTCCTAAGAAACAATATAGGAGAGAAGAGAAGAGAAAGAAATGTTTAAAATGTGGAGAGACAAAGAAAAGAAAAGCCACCAACCAAGAATTCTGTGCCCTGTCATTATCCTTCAAAAGTGAAAGAGATGACTTTCTTAGACAAAAAAGAAAGGATAAATAAAACAGGAAATTATTTTATCAGTAAGTCAACCTGACAAGAAGTGTTTAAAATTCTTCAAAGAAGAAAAAAATGATATAGGTCAGAAAGTTTGATTTACATAAAGAAAGGCAGCACTGTGGAAAATAAATATGTGAATGTAAACTAAAGACTTATTTTTCTTATTCTTTGTTGATCTAAAACATATATTTGCTCAAAATAATAGCAACTATATATTTGACTATGTATGCTTGTGTGTATTTATGCTTTATATGTGTGTATACACAAATGTATATACATGTATACATGCTTGTGTATGTTTCTGTGTAAGTTAAACGTAAGCTCACTCAGAAAGAATTAGGCAGTGTTTTGTTATTTTAAGAGATAGTAGTCTCTACTTACCCGTGGGGGGATACATTAATGAAAGGAAAGTAAGGGTAGCTATACTACTTTGAAACACAAAAGACAGAAAAGCAAGGAAGATATCAGGGGCATTACATAAAGATAAAGGAGTCAATTTTCCAAGAAGACAGCATAGGCTTTGATGTGTATGAACCTAACAACAGAGCACCCAACTACTGTACACAAGGCAAAAACTCACAGAACTTCATGGAGAAAAACAGATGAATTCACTATTACATTTGGAGACTTCAACATTTCTCTATCAAAAATAGACAGATACAGTAGGTAGAAAACCAGTAAGCACAAAGCTGAACTCAACTGTACCAGCAATCAACAGGATATAACTGACACGTACAACCTACTTCACATAACAACAAAATATACATTCTTTTAAGCTCACATAACCAACAGACCCCAACAGGGCCACAAAGTGTACCTTTACAACTTTTAAGTTTATTATTCTTTTAAGAATAGAAATCATATAATGTATGATCTTAGACCACAATGGAATTAAACTAAAAATCAGTAACAGAAAGATAGCCGAGAAAACCTCAAAACAGTCAGAGAATAAATACTACATATTATGGTTTTTTTTGTCCCCTCCCTATAACAGAAATCGAACTCAGGCCTTTTGTACTTGCCAGGCAGTGCAGTGCCACTGAGCTAAATCCCCAGCCCAATAACACATATTTTAAAAATACATAGGTCAAAGATATCTCTGAAAAACTTTTAAGATAGTTGGAAGTAAGTAAAAATGAAACAAGGTTTCAAAATTTATGAGATGCATCAAAAGCAGTGTTAAGATGGAAATGTTTTGCCTTGAATACAATATTATAAAAAAAGAAAGCTCTAAAGTCAATCATTTAAGTATCCACAGTAGAAAACTAGGAAAAAAAGCAAATTAAATCCAAAGAAAGGCGGAAAAACTAAATAGAAATTAGAGCAGAAATCAATGAAATTGAAAGTAGAAAACCAACAAAACAAAGCCTGATTCTTTGAAAAGAAAGAAAATGTTGAAAAGATCCATAAAACTGATATGCCTCTAGTTAGGCTATGAGAGAAGACATAATTATAATTATTAAATCAGAAATGAGAAGAAAGCATTACACATCTCATGGAAATTTAAAGGATGATAGAAGAATATTATGAATAATTTTCAGATCATAAACTTGGTAATCTACATGAAATGGACCAATTTCTTTCTTGAAAGACAATCTGTCAAACCTCTCACAGAAAAGGAATAGACAATCTAAATCAAATCTATAACTATTAACGAAATTTAATAAATAACCTCTAAAACAAAAAATCCCAATCCCAGATGGGTTTATTAGTGAATTCTACCAAAAACTCATGGAGGAAATTATACCAATTCTTTACAAATTTTTTCACAAGGTAGAAGGAATACTTCCTAACATTCTATGAAGCTAGCTTACCCAAATACAAAAACCAGATAGATGCTACAAGAGAACTATACTATTATTTATCATGAACATACATACATACTCAAAAAATATTAGTAAATCATACCAGATGTGGTGGTTCACACCTGTATTCCCAGCACCCTGGGAGGGAGAGGTAGAGGTATGCCAAGCTTGAGCCCAGACTAGATGATTTAGCAACATAGTGATCCCTATCTCAAAATATGTAAACAACAAAGGGCTGATGATGCGGCTCAGTGGTAGAACACTTGCCTAGCATGTACAAGTACACAGCCCTGGGTTCAAACCCCTCCATGCATAGATAGATAGATAGACAGATAGACAGATAGATAGATAGGCAGGCAAATAAAGGGATGGAGATGTAGCTCATTACAAAGGCCCTGAGTACAATCCCTTGTACTACAAAAAAGTAAAAATAAAGAGTACAGTATTAGTAAAATCAAATACATCAATGTATAAAAATAATTATAAAAAATGAGCAAATGGAATTTGTCCCAGGTATGCCAGGCTTGTTCAACATTTTAGGTTTTATTATTCCTTTTTTTTTTTTTTTTTTAAAGACAGGGTCTTGTTATGTAGTTCAAACAGGCCATGAACTCACTATGTGGCCCCAGGGTGACCTCATACTCTGGATGATCCTCCTGCCTCAGCCTCCCAAATACTGGGATTACAAGTATGCAACACAATACCTGTCTCCTCAATATCTTAAATTATAATCTGTCATATTAGCAGGCAAAAGAAAAATCACATGATCATATCCATATGATCAGATGCAGAAAAACCATGTGTCAAAATCCAAAGTCGAGTCGCGCGGAACACACGCCGAATCAGCTCACTGCAGACAGGCAGGTCTGTGCACACCCTACCGAGGTCCTGAGTCACACAGAAGATGCCGAATCATCCCACTGCAGACAGGCAGCCCCCTCATTCCACACTACAAAGACGCAGAGGACACCAGACCACCAGACCAAGGTACTGAGTCCCACTGTTCCTGGCCCAGAGGTAGGGGCTTCGGAGCTGTTGTCCCACTGCTCCTGGTCCAGAGAAAGGGGCTTCCCAGTCACCATCCCTTCCGCTGCTCCCAGCCCAG
>NW_004624849.1:580804-593134 GCF_000247695.1 Heterocephalus glaber | reverse complement strand
AACTGCTCCTCAAACTGGGATATACAGGTATAGATATAGATACAGATAGGTATAGATATAGATACAGATATATATAGATATGTCTATATTTTATCCTATTCTATAATTTTCCCCATCTTGTTATCCAACTGCTTATGACCCTTTAAGATTTATAGTTTTTCAAAAATGATTTTTTTATTATCTCTTACTAGAAAAATTCAGATATTTTAACTTTCCATATTTTCAACATACCTTTTCCACCCTTGTTAGTTGCATGCTTTTATTTCTTTTCTTTCTAAATACTGATAAGCAAGGAGTGGCTTTTACAAGGTTTCTAGAGTTAGGCCAACTGTTATAATACTAAGTAGGATTTTAACATGTTCTGTCACAAAGTCTGCTTGGGACTGTATATTTCAAAAGCATAAGATGGTTCTAAATAATGACGAATCACTTTGTAAATTTAAACACTCACAGATAAGGAAATGGTAAAATAACTTATGTTATACCATTATATAGATGTTAAGAAATTAAGGGTTTCAGTATATTCTTGGAGGGATGGCCATGTTATACTGTTAATTTGAGAGAAAATAGAAAACAAAAAACTGCATTTCATTTTTTAAAAAAAAATCTTCAAACTAAGCCGAGAGCAGTGGCACACACCTGAATTGCCAGCCCTCTTGGAGGTTGAGGCAAAAAAATGGCAAGTTTGAGTCCAGCCTGGGCAACTTAGCAACTTAGAGAGACCCTCTCTTGATGAAAGAAATTAAAAACCAGAAAGGGCTAGGTATAGAGTACAGAATAGAGGCCCTGGTTAAAATCCTCAGGACCCCCCCCCACAAATCGTCAAAATAATTTATATGTGTATACATATATCCTTGTATATATCACTATGAGCTCAGAGAAAAATATGGAAGAATACAGTCTGTATATAGGTGATATTAGTTACTTTAATGCAGTGAAAGAGGAATTATTTGATAAAATGTAATTTTTAAAAATTCAATCAGATTATAGCACACATTTAAAAAATACAAGTATGACTAATACACCCCCCCCACACACAAATACATTCTGACGTGTCATAACAACCCAAAATGTAATAAGGAATTGTTGACTAGAGAGTGAATTTCAAGTTTAATTTTACCAAAAGAATGTCATAAAAAAGTTAAATTTCAGGAGAAATATAGGACTAGAAATAAAAACATTTCAGAAGGATTTATCACATAAGTTCAAATCTTCCAAGTACTATCTAACCAACAAATTCATATTTTAAGTACCAGAATGAAAGGTTCCAAATACACATTAACAACAACAGTGATTTTTAAAACCTCAGTGTGAATTAATATAAGCTGGAAGAGTATTCCTTTGAAAAATAATACTGACTTTACAGTACTACTCTATAAATTAAATGATTATGTGATGGCACCTACTCTATAATGTAATATATATATTATTAAATGTTAAATTCATTTTTTCTATTTATAAAGCAATTTAAATTGAACTTTAAATGACTTTTTATCTGAATGGTAAACTACTAAAATAACTAAACAATCCTATACGTTAGTGACACTACTATATTCTAACATTAAGATAAAAATGATACATTATTAACATAATTTTTATCACTCTATAAAATTAAACAAAGATGGCTCAATAAAGAAATTTTTGTAAATTTCCAGACCAAAGAATTATTTATATATGTTTCAGGAATATAACATCTCATATCTACTAAATATTTTACAAACTGCAAGTAAACAAAATCAGAATACAGTATATATCTGACAATTGAATCATACAGTATTACTAGAAAAACATTGGCATGTGTTAATCAATCAAGTGGGCTGCAAATCACAAGAATTATACAAAGCCAAACACCATATACATTTTCCCAATCTTTCCAACATGAATTGTTTCATGGGCATTATTATACTCATACAGATCTTGTATATCAGATCCTAACATCTGCATTATGGTATTTTCACAAAAATGAATCAGAACTGGGTTTCAACCCTATCACATTGGCTCATGCAATTATTTAGTATCTAGAACAAAATTAATTGTTTATATATATGATCTGTAATGAAAAAAAAATTTAATCCACAAAATAGAGCCAATATAACAACAAAAAATTATGAACTCAAGATTCCTGAAATAAAGAACCAAAATGCCTAGAATTCTAGAGCTCTCTTCACTATATTTAATGATCTAAATGCAAGGCATGAGTACTACATTAAATAAAAAGATAAAAAGAGAAAAACAGAGATCCAAAAGACAAATTAAGACAAAATACAATCCAGTTACATACAATGCGCTATTGGAAAGTAGAAAACAATCACCTAACTTGAAGAAGCCATAGTGGGATTAAACTAGAGCCATCAATTTTACAATCATATACAAAAGCCTCAGATCATAAAACAATAGACAACTGATGGTTCTGATAACCTGCTTACATTCAACAAATTTTCAGCACTACTTTATTTTTTCAGTTTCCAAAGCAACAGAAGTGAATACTAACTAGATCAATATTTTGCCTAGGCACATCCACATACCTTCCTGAGCATGCTAAGTGCAAGACATTCATTCATTCAACAAATACTGATAAATTTTTATATGCCTGTGTCCTAGGACTACAGTGTCCTAGGAAATTCCTGCTCACGTGAAACCTTATTCCTAGTAGTTGAGATGACAATAAGTAATTAATTACACAAACAACTGAATTTCAGATAGTGACTGAGTATTATGAAGGCGAGTGTTGGGTGTTTAGGTATGATGGTCACAGAAAGCCTTATTTTACCTGAGTAGAAATCTACAGCCTTTCATGCAGGAAAGAGCTTTGCTAAGAAAACACTATGAATATATTTGAGCAAAAAGGCCAGCACAGTTGAAACAAGATAGATAAGGGAGGAAGTGATAGGACTAGAGTTAGAGTACTGGGAAAAAGGCAAATCAGGAAGGATCATATAGGAAATGATAAAGACCTTAGAGCTTTTTTTTCTAACTTTTATTAGTATATGTTGCAGTAAATAACAATTACATTCATTGTAGGAAATTGGCACATGTACATAACATATTTCAATTCCCTTCTTCCCCCCACCTCCTTCCACACTCTTTTATTTTTCCAGCAACAGATTCATTGTATTTATAAGACCATATAAAGTTAATTATCATATATAGACACTATACAGAGTAATAGGCCTAAGAACATATAATACATGAAGGACAATTGTACTAAGTGAAGATATACTTTCAGATACATTATCTGCACTGGATTATAATCTTTTTCTCTCTTTTTGTTCCTATCATGTCTTTTATCTCATATTTTACATACATACATACAAAAATACATGCATATATAGAGACTGACACAGAGAGAGATTTTCATATATGAGAAACCATGTGATATTTAAGCTTCTGTTTCTGAGTTACTTCACTTAACACTTCGGTCTCAAGGTACAACCATTTGCCTACAAATGACTCAAGTTGCTTCTTCTATTTTTCTTTTTCTTTTGACTTTGTGAAATAGGGTCTTCCTGGTAGTTCTGGCTGGTCTTGAACTTGTTATGCAGCTCAGGTTGGCTTCGAACTCACAGTGATCCTTCTGCCTCAGCCTCCTGAGTACAAGGATTACAGGCATACACCACTGCACTCAGCTAAATTTATCCTTCTTTATGGCAGAGTAGTATGCCATTATGTATGAATAACACATTCTTAATTCATTCATCTGTTGACAGAGATACAAGCTATGTACAAGATTTAGTTACTGTGCTGCTATAAATATGGGTATGCATACATTACTCTGGTATGATGTCTTTAACTCTTTTGGGAGGATACCTAGAAGGGGAATAGCTGGGTCAAATGGACTCTCTACTTTTAGTTTTTTGGGCAATCTCCATACTGATTTCCATAGTAGTTGTATCACTTTACAGTCCCACCAACAATGGAGAAGGGTTCCTTTTCCCCCCCAAAAGCTTCAGCAGCATTTGTCATTGGTTGATTTATTTGATTTGATTTGATTGGTACATTTTAGGTATACAATATAATGACATTCATGATTGGTTATTTGTACCTTTACATAATATATCTTGGTTGTTATTTTTTCCCCATTCCCCTGCCCTCCCTTCAACCCCTCCACCCCTCCCTATTTAAAAAGACTTTGTTTCAATTTTTTCATTTTCTTGTATTAATTCCCTTCCCTTCTTTCCTTTCCCCTAGCCCTCCTATTTCCCCTTCCCCTTTGAACCTTTTCTTCCTATTTCGCATTATCTATTATGCCTTTTGATCTTTATTTACACTTTCAGTTTCTCACACCAGAGAAACTATTCAGTATTTACACATCTGTTCTATTTATTTCACTTCAGAGTATGGCCTCAATGTGCATCCATTTAGCTATAAATGTCTCTAATTTCTCATTCTTTATGGCTGAGTAGTACTCTTTTTTTTTTTTGGTACCGGGGATCAAACTCCGGTCCTTGCGCTTGCGCAGCAGGTGGCAAAACCACTGAGCTAAATCCCCAGCCCCCATTTTGTATTTTTAAAAAAACACATTTTCTTTATCCAGTCTCCAGCTGATGGGCAATTGGGCTGTTTCCAAGTTTTAGCTATTACAAACTGTGCTGCTATGAACATGGGTGCACATATATCACTGTGGTATGATTCTTTTCTTTTGGGAAGATACCCAGAAGGAGAATAACTGGGTCAAATGGGATCTCTAATCCTAGTTCTTTGAAGTATCTCCATACTGATTTCCAAAGTGGTTGCACCAGTCTACACTCCCACGAACACTGGAGCAGGGTTCCTTTTTCCCCACAGCCCTGCCAGCAGTTGATTTCATGATAGCAGGAATAACGTCCTTCACAATAGCATCCAAAAAATGAAATACTTAGGAATCAACCTAACAAAAGAAATCAAAGACCTCTACTTGGAAAACTATAGCACTCTGAAAAAAGAGATCAAAGAGGATATCAGAAAATGAAAAGACATCCCTTGCTCCTGGGTAGGAAGAACCAATATAGTGAAACCATACTTCCAAAACTTCTATATAGATTCATTGCAACCCCAATTGAAATTCCAACAGCATACTTCACAGACCTTGAGAAAACAATCCAAAAATTCATATTGGTTTGTTTCTTGATGGGAGCCATTCTTTCTACAGTAAGATGAAATCTCAGCATTGTTTTAATTTGCATTTCTTCAATGGCCAGCAATGTTGAACATTTTTTCATGTATTCTTGGCCATTTGTATTTCTTCATCTGAGAAGTGTCCGTTCATTTCAGATGCCCATTTTTTAATTGGGTCTTCAAACTTTGAGAAGTCTAATTTTTTTTTAGTTCTTTATATATTCTAGATATTAGTCCTTTGTCCGAGGAGTAGCTGGAAAAATTATTTTCCAATTCTGTAGGTTGTCTCTTCACTGTTAATGTTTTCCTTTCCTGTGCAGAAGCTTTTTAATACGATGTGATCTCATTTGTTAATTCTTGGTATTATTTCTTGTGTGACAGGGTTTTGTTCAGAAAGTCTTCGCCTATGTCTATGTCTTCAAGAGTTTTACCTATTCTGTCTTCCAGCAGGTGTTTCTGTTCTAATGTTTAGATCTATGATCCATTTTAGTTTTAGTTTAGTGCATAGTGAGAGATACAGGTCTAAGTTTGACCTTCAGTGTATGGACAGTCAGTTTTCCCAGCCCCATTTCTTAATTCCTCCAGTGAAGGGATTTGGCCCCTTTGTCAAAAATAACATAGCTATGGAGCTTATTGTCAATGTAAGGAGCCAATAAAACAATTTTTCAATTTTGGAGAAATACATTATGTAATTAGTTTTAAAAGAGCACAACTGCTATCCAATGCAAAAACAGACTGTGAGTAAAAATGGAAATGGTAAGATAGGTTAGTATGCCATAGTAAAGGAAAGAAGTTATGGTAGTTTAGATTAATAGTTGGTATACTAAATGATGGTAATTTAGAAATAACATAGCTGGGCATGGTGGCACACATCTGTAATCCCAGCACTCAGGAGGTTGAGGTAGGAAAACTGCTGTGAGTTTGAGGCCAGCTGGGGCTACATAGTGAGTTCAAGACCAGCCTAAACTTACACAGCAAGACCCTGTTTCAAAAAAAGGCAAAAAATTAAAAATTTTAAAAATGAAAATAAAAAAAGGACTGGGGATGGAGCTCAGTGTGAAGGCCCTGGGTTCCATCCCAGTACTGAAAAAAAAGAACTTTTTAGAAACTACATAGCAGTATGGAAATAACAAAAATTCAGTTTATAAGGAAGAAATCTTTAAAGCACCGTAAAACAAAACAAAATGCTAATACTTGAGAAAAATTTTAGGAAAGCCATGGAAAACAAAAACTAAATGCAATTTGATTGAGGAAGTATATCCCAGAGCATGTACAGGAAGGTAACTGTGATCCTAGAATGTTTCCAGGACTTCATTTACGGGCAGAAGCAAGAAATGCAAGGAGCAGAAGCACCAAGGAAAAGCAATCTGAGAAAGTAGAGTGTAAATAAATACCCAGGCCATCTCCTGCATATAATGTGATAAGAAGAAGACATCAGAAGTCCCTGCCCCTACACTGGAGTAATAAGCATTGGTATGTTTAAATCAAAATACACTGTACCTAAGAATCATATTAGAGACCAACATAGTTGTATTAATACACAAGGGAGAAAAAGACCCTCATGACCAGAAGGCAAGACACTGGCACACTCAACCAGATACCTTATATGATCTCTATTATTGGAAGAAATAAATACCAAATACAAACTGGAGCCACAATCAGAGCAAATTTTCAGGTAGCATGCACTTATACAGGGTATTAGTTGTGTAGAATCAGTATTTATTCTGAATGGATTATCATCAATCTTACTTGATTGATATTTGTGGCATCCTAATTAATCAATGTTTTTAGTATAATCGCTCCAGACAGGCAAACACAGTATTATAACAAAATTGGAAGGGCTTTGGATCTAGGTTAAGATGGAGTAAGCATACCCCACTGTAATTAAATGTTAACTAAAGCCCCTGAATGAAAATGAAAACCCTGTAAAAATAAGGCAGCAAACTGAGGACCTACAAAAGAAATAAGCAAACTGTGAAAGAAAACCAAAATTTGAAACACCACCAATTCAGTGATAAGTTTCCTGTTGTTTTCTATGTCCTGAAAACTCCCACTCTGAATTTAAATACTAAAACTATGTACCAAGAACAAACAAAAGTGAATACAAGGTAAATTTTCTCTTTTAGTTAGGAAGTGAAAAGGTGAAATTTCTCTATCAGACTGATAATAGGGGAAATCCCCTAGCTTTTTCTCTTTTTAGCTTTCTCTTCCTGCCCTGCCCCCAAGTAAGTCCATTTCACAAATGCCAGCTATGGCTAAAGAGACAAAAATTAGAGAGGGAAATTCTTCATAACTAAAGGACCAATGACATGAGGAATGTGTGAGAACTACAAGGAGAAACAGACAAGTTCACACTTATAATCTGAAATGTCAATATTCCTCTTTTAATAATTGACAGAACAAGCAGGCAGAAAATCAGCAAGGAGATAGAAAACTTGAACAACACTATCAATCAACTTGGCCAGATTGGCATTTGTAGCATCTTTCACACCAAAATAGTGTAACACACCTTCTTGTTAACTGCTTACTTAACATTTATTCTAGTAGGGCATGGTGTACGTGCTTGTAATCCCAGCACTCTAGGAGGATGAGGCAGGAGGATTAAAAGTTTGGCCCCAGCCAGGGCAATTTAGCTAATTCACATCTCAAAAATAAAAATAAATTAAAAATTTTTAAAGGGGCTAAGGATGAGCCCAGTGTGAAAGACCTAGCTTCAATCCCCAGTACAGTCTACCCCTTCCCAAATTAGAATAGATCATTTCCAGGACCATAAAATAAGGTTTAGTAAATTTAAAATGATTCAACTCATAAAAATTATGTTCTCTGACCACAAAGAAATTAGTAATCAATGAAAGATACCTGAAAAATTTCCAAATGAATGAAAACTGTACCAATGTACTTCTAAATAACACAAGTCAAAGGAGGGATAATTTGGGTTTAATGAAAATATTACTTATCAAAAGCTATGAAAAACAGCCACTGCAATTCATAGAGGAAAATTAATAGCACTAAACTTGTATACAGAACTAGAAAAGAACATTATCGATGACCCCAGCTTCTACCTTAAAATACAGAAAGGAGAGAAAATTAAACCCAAAGCAGGCAGAAGGACATAATAAAGAATACAGTGAACCAGAAAAGTGATATATAAAAAGAATAAATATTGAAAGTAATTCTGTGAGATCTATAAAATTGACTAAAATTTTGTCCAGAAGGATTACTGCAAAAAGAAAAAAATACCCACATTACCAAAATCAGGTGTGAGAGAGGTGATTTCACCACAAATTCTAGACATATTGAAATAGTACTCAAGAAGAAGCAGAGCCAGGCATATTAGTGCATGCCTGTAATCCCAAGTATTAGGGTGACTGAGGAAGGAGGATTGCAAATTCAAGGTCAGCCTAAGCAACTTAGGGTCAATGGTAGAGTGCCCCTGGGTTTAATCCTTAGTTCCACAAAAAGAAAAAAAAAAAGGAAGAAAAAAGAAAAATAAATAGATAATTTAAACAGTCCTATATTTACTAAAGAATTTGAATTTGTATTTAAAAAATCTCCCAGCAAAGAAAATTCCAGATCCAGATGAACTCAAGAGACTATCAGTTAAGGATGAAACAATACCAATTCTACACAAAACATTCCAGGTAACTAAAGAAGAAAAAAAGCCTCTCAATTTTCAGCTTTTGAGACCAGCACTGCCCTGATACTAAAATGAGACAAAACATTATAAGGAAACTATAAAGATCAAAATCTCACATGGATGTAAAACTAATTTAAATTCTTAGCAAATCAAATCCATCAACCATACAAAAATCAAGCTACAGACCAGATTTCCCTGCCCTGCTTTAGTACACTGTTTCCCTATCATAATGATCTAAATCAAATAGATAATGAAAACATTTGTTTCCACACACTGACAAAAACTGATAAGGTTTATTATTCGAGGTGACTGGCATGGATGTCAGCTACAGTGGGCTCCCAGGAAAGACTGAGGACTTATTCTAACATCTCCTTCTCTATGCATTATTTGTTTTCCCCAAAGTTCAGAACTTTATTTTGCTTATTATTGTAAACATTTATTATTAATTCAACTCTGACCCATTCATTAGTTGCACAAAACTTTCAAAACTATGTTAGATTTCTATCAATCTAAAGAAAAATTTTCTGAAGTCTTCTAACATTTCCTAAACTGGACTGGTGGATCTCTATCCTTATCTTTACATTGTCATCCTGAAAAACTTTTCTCCTTTACTGACTTTCTTATTTCCTATAACTCATTTTTCTCATTAGATGGGGTGTGAGGAGGTTTCCTAAAGAGGAGTTGGGGACCCTAACTCACCCCACCCATGGAGTAGGTTCTAGGTTCCCAACTTACATCACAGAGAAGACTTTCAGAATGTGTCAGTGAAAAGCATAGACAGATTTATTAGATAAAGTTTAAAATGTACATACTCAAAAGAAAATACAGTGCAGACTCTTAAGAGAGTAGCACATTGCAGTCTTTGGGTGGGAGTATTTACGTGGTTTTGGGGGTGTCAAGATGGGTGATCTGGAATGTATGTTGCTAGTATCAGGTTATCTGTTACAGATACCGAATGTAAGCCATTTGAATGTATTTGAAGTTTGGAGATGTGGTATCCAATAAATAGTACTCTTTCCTTGGGGCTGAAGTCTGGAATTTATCAATCTACACTATCAGAGGAAGAGTGCAGGCTCCATTTATAGGTGAAAAGCACAGGCCCAACCTACACAAGAAATATATCAGAGCCCAAATTACAGAATTATGTATTTTTAATACTGTTAGGATTTTTTTGGGGGGGGGGATGAGTTTCCTGGAAGAAAAAGAAGGCATCATGACTTCAGATAACTTTGTGTCCTGAAGCTGCAGTTTTCTTAAAAGTATAATTTTAAAATTACAATTCTTCTTGTCTCTTTTCTAGCATTATTTTTTTTCTATCCTAGTTTAATTTCTTTTCTTCTATTTGGCTGATTTTCTCATTTTGATAGCTCAAATCCTCTAAAAGATTAATAAGAAAGGGTATGACGCAGGCAGATTGTTTTTGACAACTTGTATGCCTTAAAATATTTTTACTTTTTGGGGGAGGGTGACACAACAGCGATCGAACCTGGGGGCTCACCCACGCTAGGCAAGTGCACTATTACTGAGCAACACACTCAGCCATTTTTATTTACTTTGAAACAGGGTTTTGCAAAGTTGCCTAAATTGGCCTTAAGCTTGTGATTCTCCTATCTCAGTCTTTTGAGAACCTGAGACTACAGGAGTACACCACCATGTCAGGCTTGAATTTAAACTTATATCTAATTAATAGTTTCAATGCAGCTGAAACTCTAAGATTAAAATTATTTTCTTTCAAAAATTTGAAGATAATGCTTTCTTCAGTTTCCAATGCTACCATTAAGAAATCCAAAACTAACTGATTTCTGTTATTTTGTAACAAGAAAAGATTTTTTTTCCCTCTCTGGAACTATGAAAGATCTTTTAGGCTTCAGTGACTGGAAATTTTACAGCAATTTGCCTTACTGTGTGTCTCTTTTCATCCATTGTCCATGTGACCATTTTAATCAGGAAACTTGAATTCTTTATACAAGAAAATTCTCATCATTTTGTTGATGACTGTTTCCCCATTTTCTCTGCTCTTTCAAGAACTACTACTATTTGAGTAATAAAATTCCTAGATAGTTCCTGTGTGTTACTTAACATTTTGCTTCTTTTCTCTATCACTTTGGTCCTTTTGCCGTACTTTTTCAGATTCCTTCAATATTAATTTCTAATACTTCTATGGAGCTTTGATTTCTGCTATGAGAATTTCAATATTTAGGAGCCATTTTAAAAAGGCATCACTGTTTTAGAGTATCTCCTTGTTCCTGTATTTTTTTTTCTCTCTCTTTTGTTTTTTTTTTTGGTACTGGGGATTGAACTCAGGTCCTTGTGCTTGTGAGGCAGGTAAACTAAATCCCTGAGCTAAATCCCTGACCCTGCATATTTCTTACTTCTGTGTGGATAATAGTAGTTCTATTATTTTCTCTGCAAAACTTGTAAGTTGCTTTGTTTAATTTCTATATTCACACATTAGAGGGTTTCTTCAAATATATAACAATCCTTACTTAGCTGCTCATATTTAAGAGGATAGGGCTATAAAGTTGAGTGGGAGTTTTGATACCTGAAGCAATCTTAGCTAGGCTATTTAAGGAATCTGGTGAGTATATTTGTATGTCTCTTTTCAGTCAGATACCTAAGAAAAGATTTTTCCAACCTCTTGTCTAGAATTTAAAGACCTAGCTGGCATTAACCTGAGTATTTAGAATAAAGATAGGAGAAAAAAGCCAATGTCCAACTTTCCTGTTTCCCTCAACCGTGCTTGGTGTCTCCCAATCTAGAGAGTCTGTTTTCTCCCCTTTCCAAAGAAGAAATCTGAGGCCTTGACAAAGCTAGAGGTGAAAAATTAAGCATTTTCCCAGCTGCCTGGTTACCTAGGTTTTAGAGGAGTTCCCTGGAACCCAAAACTTTTTCAACAGACTTTTAATCAAGTCTCCTTTCATCTCCATTTCCACATGCTGTCTGTCATTCTTCAACTTTTTGAGACTTCTACAGAGTAAGTCAGATTGTTTTGTAGATTTCCACTGCTACTGAATTTAGAGTTAAATTTTCAATTATTCATACACCCTAGTTTCTAAAATTAGGTGTCTCCTCTCCAGGCCCTCTTTACTGAGCTTTCAATGAGTTTTTTAAATGGATGAGTAGAACTAGTGGCTCACCCATATTTTACTCCTAACATTACCTGTTTCTGATTCATTTCATTATAATTTTTTTAACTCTTTCATTTGAATAAAGATATATTATGAAAAAAATCTCTTAAGAAGGTAAGAAACATGCTTTTACTATTAATTAACTCAGAAAATGATTTCATTCCTGATTACATGAAATTGAGATCAGAGAGCTGTGTTTGGATCATGGAAATCAGCTTTTATTTTTGAAGTTCATCATTTGTTACTAAAATCCAATTATACTTACTAATCTGAAAACTATTTTAACTCTTTATGATGAATATCTAAGGGATAAGATCAATTAATAATTTCACATATCTATCATGTACAGGCACAAATTCCCTACGATGAGTGTTATCATTATGTATACCTGAAATGTACCAATAAATGTTTTGCTATAAAAATAATAATCTCACATACCTATATTTGTAACATTTAATTAAAATTAGCATT
>NW_004624849.1:564846-577119 GCF_000247695.1 Heterocephalus glaber | reverse complement strand
ATTGAGGCGATACTCTTAAGTGAAATAAATAGGACACACATGTATAAATACCAAATAGTTTCTCTGGTGTGAGAAACTGAAAGGGTAAATAAGGAATATTCATTCTATTTTGAACAGAGCATATAAACAGTAAATACAAAGGTGATAATTACTACGAAGAAAAGGAATATAGAGATGGAGAATGGTCATGCAATTTAAATAGGCTGCTTAGGAAAGTCCTATCAGAGGATCAGAAGATTTCACTGACATGAAATGTTTTTACACTTGTCACTTCAAAAAATTAAGTCAAAAGGCTATAATAATAAATTTTAATTAGAAAAGAAAAATTAGTAGAAAGATCCTAAAATAATACAACACCTCTACCATTTTTCTGAGAGAACTAAGACAATATATATTACAATGATGAAATAAAAAATTTGAACCAATGATATTGCTGAAAATTTACTTTTGGTTACATTCCCAAATTGCTATCTAGACATACACCACTATGCTTCAAAATTTCTTAAATCTTTTTTTTCCCCCAGTACCAGGGATTGAACTCAAGACCTTGCACTTGCAAGGCAGGCGCAACACCACTGAGCAAAAACCCCAGCTCTTAAACCTTAATATCATCTTTAAAATGACATGAAACCACTTTTTAATTTCTTGTATCTTGAATAAATATTATATAGAAATTTTAATTACATCATTTATATCCTACATGAGAAACTAGAATACCTCAAGTAGATCCAACACAAATCTCAGCCTTTAAATTAAGGACTAGAAAGGAATAGGTGACATTTTAAAATTTATACCTTGCCCAGAGCGGCCTTGGCGAGAATCGACACTTGACTGTCTTCGATCGGGTGGTTCCTCGCTCCCTCCATCTGCATAAAATTAAAAAGAGCATAACCAAATATATAATGAGATTGACATTTCTGTCTAGTGCCATCTACATCTTATAACTACTGTATCTATCATCTGCTTTCATTTCTTATGATCTGGGTCATTAAAATATTTGAGAATTTTCTCTACAAAAACCAATGGTTCTTACTCCTATTCTTGTAGGGATAGTTTACATTCTGGCCTAAAAATCTAATGAAAGTACAAGTGTTTTTCCCCTCCACCATATATAGTATACTCTACTTAACATATAATGAAGTAATTTTATCAACTCAAGTTCATTCACTGAATTCCAGTTTATAAGCTCTAATTTAAAGCAATATCTAAACAAATGACAACTGCTTAATTATCTAAAGTACATCAAATAATCCAATCCTTAGGACTGTATATTTTACTATCATAAATGTCATTTATACATTTTATAAGATATTATTCTTTGTAAATAAAGTAGGGACAGTAAAGCAGAAAGCAGTACTTTGAAAATGTCTAAAGACATAGCTAAGATTTTTTTTTAAATGAGACCAAATGAAGGTAAAACTTTAACATAGCAGTCTAAATGCTTATACATTTATTTTAACATTAGTCAAGTTTAAAGTGTATTAAAAACTTAACAATTTCCTTTATGCTTTCTTTTATACAACCACTTAGCTTATTCTTATAGAAGAAGTAGTAGCTTACAGTTCAACAAGGTCTACTCTTATGCTGTCATCTACTTATAGTTTAATTTTTGCCATAGACTCGTGTATTGACATACGATGTCTCTTTTTAGACATATAGCTCTTTTAATTCATCATTGATATAAAATTTTCTTTTTAATTTAGTTAATACACATGAGGCTTAGCAAAAATTGAATTCATTTATCGAGTATACTTTTCAAGTACTCTGTATTTTACAGAGGCCTTAGCTAGCAAATATAGGGTCATTCAGTTAATTGATTCCAAAAATATAGTGACAGTCTAAAATAGTACATAAATTCACAGAAAATGTTCATATCTGAGTCCAGTATGACCTTGGCAACTTCATAAAACATCCCACTAATTTAGTCACATTTGCAAAATAATTTAGCAAAAAGAAAATACTCAGCGACAGGCAGCTATGTGCTTCACTGTAGCATGCAAATACTTTTAAAATACAAATCAGTTTAAATATTATTTTGATTCTGCTGTTACTAAATTATTACACTTGAATATAATTAGATATGTGAACAAAATAACATACTATATGAAATACAAAGGTAAGAATTTTTCCTTTGACATGTGAAACAGAAATGAAAGAAAAAATCTACCTGTGCATTATCACACCTTAATGAGTGATCTGCCTCTGTTGAAATTAAAAATTTTAACTCTTCAATTTCATATTCCAAGTAAGTAATTCTGTAATTTATATGAATTCTTTTTCTAAGACTTAATATTTTAACTGGACCAAGTCAAATCTAATTTTTAGGTTTTCAAACCCTCTACGATTTTTTTCCTTGTACTTTTATAAATTAATATCCAAAAGATCAAAAAACCCTTAAAGTATGCCCTTTTTAATAATATTTAAGAACAGAGAGATAGGCAGCCAACAGTTAATACCTATTATCTATCAAGTATATACATATATATTATATATATATACACACACATGAAGTAAAAATCTATTTCACAGATGAAGACACTGAAACTCATGGTGACTAAATGGAATCAAATGACAAAACCAGTAAGATGAAACTATATTTTAATCCAAGGCAGTATACCTCAATATATCTCTAATATTAATTTGTACTCAAATTCAATTGTTGAATTTACTAATGTTTTCATTTCATTTTATTCACATAAAAGTATCTTCAAAGAGTACAATTCAGTAACTACAGTAGTTCCTTTACAGAATACAGGCTTTCTAAAATAAGTTATGAAGGGCCAGGGATTTAGCTCAGTGGTTCCTCTGCCTGCCTCACAACCACAAGGTCTCGAGTTCAATCCCTGGTACCAAAAAAAAAAAAAAAAAAAAGATGAAATAAGTTATGAAGATTTAGTCTTACAATTTAAATTTGATTTTCATTTTTGTTTCTAATATAAAACTTTAAGGGCTGGGGATTTAGCTCAGTGATTCTGCCACCTGCCTCACAAGCAAAAGATCCTGAGTTCAATCCATGGTACCAAAAATTGTTTTTAATTTTAAAAATAAAATTTTAAAACCTGTTCTATTAAAGAAAAATACTTTCCCCACAGTCTATATGTGCTTTCTCTCTCCCTCCTTGCCTCTTCATTCTATTAAAAAACATACTGAGGGCCGGGGATTTAGCTCAGTGGTTTCGTCGCCTGCTGCTCAAGCGCAAGGACCCGAGTTCGATTCCCAGTACCAAAAAATAAATAAATAAAATGAGAGCTTCTTTTGGCAATGAACAACAACCAAAATACACTGAAGTACCTCATTATGAGATCTGGAACACTTTACCAACAATATAAACTTGCCTTCTCAGGTCTATATTACCATTCCTTACAATGGATACCATTATTTAAGAAATTCTATGTATAAGGGAGAAATTTTAAGATTTGTCATTCTGTGTTATCTGTACTTGAATAACTAAAGCTCCTATCATGCATCTATCCTCCATTTTTCTATGAAATCTGTCACTACAAACTTAGGCATATATACTTTACAAACAATTCAAGAAAAATGCTGCCTTAACAAGATATATTTAAAAAGAGAGAGAGAGAAAGCTAGCTCTCTTTCATAATGCTTATGAAAACATTATATATTTTTTTATTTTTCAGTAGAGAGGTAAATTACACTGACACATGAGTAACTCTTGCCAAATCAATTGCATGAGATGTACTTTTTTTTTTTTTTGAGTCAGGGTCTCATTACATAATTCAGGCTGGCCTTGAACTCACTATGTAGCTCAGGCGGGCCTCGAACTCTCGGTGGTCCTCCTTGTCTCAGCCTCACAAAGGCTGGGATTATAGCCATGCACCATCATACCTGGCTGAGATAGACATTTTTCATTCAGTTATGTTATAGTAAAAAGTTAATCATCATATGCTGCAAATTATACTGGGGAAAAAACAAATTAAGAACCCTGATCTACCTGTTTGATTTAAAAATAAAACTCTTGAGCTGGGGATTTAGCTCAGTGGTTCTGCCGCCTGCCTCACAAGCTCAAGGTCCCGAGTTCGATCTCCAGTACCAAAATAAATAAATAATCCCCCCCCCAATACCAGGGATTGAACTTGGGACCTTGCGCTTCCGAGAGAGGCAGTGACACCACTAAGTCCCCAGCCCAAAATAAAATAATTTTTAAAAAATAAAAATAAAACTCTTTACTGGCAAGTGCGAGGTCCTGAGTTCCTTCCCCAGTACCAAAAACAAAAATAAATAAAAAATAAAGCTCTTTAAACACAACTAGCGTAATCTGCATTTTAAAAAGCCCTTGAAGTAAGTACAGTAGTATAATTGGATAGAAATTTACAGAAGTGATTTTCAACCATGGCTAAACAAATACGTATGATTTTGTTCTAATAAAACATTAGTTATGGACACTAAAATTTGAATTTCATTAAAAATTTATATATGTTATAAAATGTTATTCTTTTAATTTTTTCAACCATTTAAAAATGTAAAAATGATTCTTACAGATTAAGAGTCATATAAAAACAAGCAGTAGCCTAGACCCCTGCTCTAAAAGCAGGGGGATTAGTTAGAAGGGTCATCAAAGCAATCTGTGTAAAGTAATGACTTGAGAGTAAGGGCAGTGAGAATGGAAGGAAGGCTCTGTAAATGATGCCTAATCTACTCTACAAGCCTTCAAAAATTTAATGGTAGCATGGGTTCAAGGATCCTTTTTAAAATTATTATTCATTAAGTTTATTGGTACATTTTAAGTATACATTATGATCACATTCATCATAGGGAATTCATACCTGTACATGGTATATCTTGATTCTTTTTTTTCCCCTTTCCCCTCCCCTCCTTTCTGCCTCTCCACTCCTCCCTAATCACAATAAAACTGTTTCCATTTTTTTCTTTCTTTTCTCAAATTTTTTCCTTTCCCTTCTTTCCTATCCCCCACGTCCCCTTCCCCTTTGCACCTTTTCTTCCTATTTCACATTATCTATTATACATTTTGGTACTCATTTACACTTTCACACCAGAGAAACTAGTATTTACACATGTGTGTCCTATTTATTTCACTTAAGAGTATGGACTCAATGTGCATCCATTTAGCTATGTCTCTAGTTTATCATGCCTTATGACTGAGAAGTACTCCATTTTATTTAAAAAACCACATCTACTTTATCCAGTCACCAGTTGATGGGCATTTGGTCTGTTTCTAAGATTTAGGTATTACAAATTGTGCCACTATAAACATGGGTACACATATATCAGTGTGGTATGATGCTTTTAACTCTTTTGGAAAGATACCCAGCAAGGGAATAGCTGGGTCAAATGGGGCTTCTAATCTTAGTTTTTTTGAGGAATCTCCATACTAATTTCCACAGTGGTTGCACCAGTCTACACTCCCACCAACAGTGGGAGCCCCACAGCCCTGCCAGTGTTTGTTATTGGTTGATTTCTTGATAGCAGCCTTTCTTCTGGAGTGAGGTAGAACCTCAGTGTTGTTTTCATTTGGATCTCTCCAATGACCAGTGATGTTGAACATTTTTTCATGTTTGCTGTTTTCACTTCTTTGTCTGAGAAATATTTGAATTCTACAAGACATTTAGAGAAGAGATATTACCACTACTATTCTTCAATGAAATTGAAAAGGGAGGAGTAGTCCTGAATTCATTCCTGGAAGCAAGCATTACCTTGATCTCCAAAGAGGAGAAAAACTCAACCGAAAAAGAGAACTATAGGCCAGTCTCACTAATGAACATAGATGCAAAAATCCTCAATAAGATATGGGCAAATAGAAGGCAGAAGATCATCAAGAAGATCATACACCCTGACCAAGAAGGATTCGTCCCAGGGATGCAGGGATGGTTCAACATAAAATCAATAAATGTAATATATTATATTAACAGAGCCAAGGACAAAAACCATAAGATTATCTCAACAGATGAAGAAAAACCATTTGATAAAATCCAACACTCATTCTGTAGGGACAAAAAACCCTAGAGAAAACTGGAATATATAATCTTTATCTCAACTTGATAAAAGCTATCTCTGAAAAACCAACAGCCAGGCTAGGGATTTAGCTCAGTGGCAGCACATCTGCCTCACAAGTGCAATGTCCTGAGCATCATACTAAATGGAGAAAAACTGAAATCTTTCACGTTAAAATTAGGAACAAGACAAGAATGTCTACTATCACCACTCCTGTTCAATACAGTTCTGGGAACTAACCACAGAAATTAGACAAGAGAAAGAAATAAGAGGAATAAAGATAAAAAATGAAGTTAAACTGTTATTTGCAGATGACATGGCACTATAGATGACCCCAAAAACTCCACCGAAAGTCTTCTGGACTTAATAACCAAATTTAGTAGTGTAGCTGGATACAAGGTTAACACTCAAATATCAACAGCCTTCCTGTACAGAAACAACAGATTCACTGAGAGACGAACTGGAGAAACAACTCCTTTCACAATAGGATAAAAAAAAATGAAATATTTAAGAATCAATCTAACAAAGGAAGTAAAAAAACTTCTACTCTGAAAACTACAGCACTATGAAAAAAGGGATCGAAGAGGATATCAGAAAATGGAAAGATCCCTTGACCCTGGGTCAATATAGTAAAAATGGCCATACTTCCAAAACTGTTATATAGATTTGATGCAATCCTGATTGAAATCCCAACAGCATATTTCACAGAACTAAAGAAAACAAGGATCCTTTGTATTGGTTCTCCAAGGTAATTTTAAGAATAAAATGTAAAAATTCCCACCAAAACCATTCTGAAGAAATGCAAGATTTTACTGTTTAATTACATGTTACATTTCAATTTTCTCCAAGACTAAGAAAAGTACCTGCAAAGTGACTAAAAATGTATAATCCCTTCTTCCCCCAGTAAAACTGTATGATTCTTAAATACTCAAACCCAGCATTGGTGGCTCATGCCTGTAATCCCAGTACTTGAGAGGCTGAGTCCAGCCTGTGAGCTCCATAAAATTCAAGGCCAGCTTGAACTGCATAGTGAGACCCTGTCTCAAAAGCAAAACAAAAAATAAATGGATCACAGCTGCAATTTTAGGCTCACTAGCTCCATATAGTAAAGTGCATTATACAGAAATACAACCAAGGACATAATTTAGTCTTGATGCTATAGGTTCCTAAATAAAACATTGCTGAAAGCCACAATTCATAAATTATATTATGGTATCACTTCCTATTTTCCTAAAAAAACTAATGTGGTACATAATTTCAAGTATAAATTATGACCAGATTTGAAACCAAAATTAGATTCTGAATATTAAGCCCATTCATAAAAATTTCTGTATACAATTATTTTGCTTAAATATTCCATAAAAGTAAATTAAAAAGTATGACCAGACCATCCAAAATTTCTACTGGTAACTTTTCTCCAAATGCAAGATGAAAACAACTGCATCTCACAAAGATGCAGGCAGAACAAAAAAATACAACACTTCTCTGTGGATGACATACTCCTTTTACTCAATTCCTAATTATAATTTAGCTGAGCCAGGGATTTCGCTAAGTGGCACCGCACCTGCCTCATGAGCACAAGGTCGTGAATTTGATTCCCAGTACCAAAAACAAACAAACATACAAAAAATCCTAATTATAATTTAGCTAATTATTAATTTCTAATTATTATGAGAAATTTTCACAAAGAGCAATGGACACAGTAATCACTAAGGAATGTGAGATAAATACTAATTACTAATTACAAATTACAAAATTACCAGAGGAGCTATAAAACAATGTACCTATAAAAGAAATACAAAAGAACTTTCTAGAATTTCTAATTTGCATTCTGCTTTTTTGATTTCTAAGTTTGCTAGAAAATGTGTGGGAATATATACTCATGTATATATACAAAATACACAAAAAATCCACATGTGCATAAAAAAGACCTGAGTTTTAGTTCCATACCTGTCACTTTTAGCTGAGATTCTCTGAGTATCAGTGTTCTTATCTGTAAAAATGAGATCAAAATAATACCTTTCTCTTAAGGTTGTTATGAGGTTCAACATAGCTAATACATGTGACAGAACTTTGTAATTTATAAACTGGTGATTTTTTCCATCAGGAGCAAATGTGGGACTTCAGGAAAGATCTGGGGATATTTTTGGATGTTACAAATGGATAGAAGTTAGGGATACTACTGTATAGCCTAAAATTTACAGGACAGTCCCCTACAACATTATTTGATTCAAAGTGTCAGTAGTGCTAGTAATTGAGAAGCCTTACTCAACATATTCATAATAAAGTGTTTATAACAATCATAATTATATAAATTTAATATTTATTGTAATATTTTTCAAATATACAAAATTACAGTAAAAAAACATAATATACACTGATGTACACAAGTACCAAACATTAACAAACCTTAACAAATCTCACATTTGCATCAATTTGTTTTAAAGAAATCATTTAAAGAGGGCCAAGGATTTAGCTCAGTGGTTCCGCTGCCTGCCTCGCAAGCACAAGGTCCTGAGTTTGATCCCCAGTACCAAAAAAAAAAAAAAGTCTTGGTATGATAATTAGGACTGGATCCATACCTGGGAAGCTCAGGAGTGAGCCTAAGAATTTGTAGCAACTTTATAAGCTTGCTTCACTGAACATCTGGGGCTACAGTAACTTAGCTCTGCTACATTATTTCATGACTACATATATTCTGGGGCCCAGTGGTGAGAAAACAGAGTAGGGGGTAAGGGAGTTGACTCCACACTCTTGGGGCCACAGCTCCATTGATCAGAGAAGATTTTCCTCTCAGAATTTTGCCTAACATATGAGCTTCCAATGTCATTATCAAGACAGGAGGCTGGAACCAGAGGCAAAGGAAAGACAAAAAGAAAATGGAAGGCACGGAAGGCATCTGCATACTCTCACTGTTCCTTCCCACTCCCTCAAACCAGAACTAGATGGTTTCTCCTGAAGATACCTCTTCCTATACCATCATGCCCACTTTTTTTGAGCTACATTAAGTTCTGGCAAGCAGACACGGAGGAAAAAAAAATCCTAAATTCATTACTGAAAAGGTTTTCCCCCAACCTTCCTACTATTTACTCTTCAGAGTCCTCAAGTAGTTGCTTCTTGCATTTTGCCCAGGATTTATAGCTGTATTCAATGAGAAGGACATGTGCTCACTCTATCTTATCTAGACATGGAATCCTTCTCTAATTTCTTATTGTGATGCTACTTATCTTTCTAGTATGTATTCTTAACATTAATCCCTTATCTATCTATCCACCTGTCTACCATCTATGTGTGTCTTTCTAGGCTTTTGGAAAAATGTGGAGGTCAGGAACTGGCAAATCTATACACACAGTAGTGCTCTGGGCGTTGGATGCTCTGTTGTGGGAACTTGTTCACTGTTGTGTAGCTGACACTGACTGGCTAACATTTAAAAATGTGATCACTGAGCTAAGTTATTACTGACAGACTCTAATACTCGGATGGACCTCGCAGACCCAAACAACAAACCAGCCCACATGACCCTGGGAATGCAGGCCTGCCCCTACAGACCCAGGCATCAAGTCAATCCAACCATCCGGCTAGTGCCTGCAGAGTCAGATTCAAGGCCTGCTCCTAGGTTAACTTCTGGATGAGGTTTCAGACCAGCCCTCACTAATACAAACTCCAGGTTCATCACTCTGGACCAAGTCTCCAGGCCCACTCCAGCATATCCAGTCTGTATGAACCAAGCACCAAGGCCATCTCAGGGGCCTCAAGCTCCATGTCAGTCTATGTGGACTGGGGGCCTGGGCCCACTCACTTATTGACTTAGCTACTGGAAAAACCTGCCATGTATGTTTCCATCAAGTACATTTATAAACCAAGACACACAATGAGAAGAATCTCTAGATGAGCTAAATGTTAAAGGTCTTTCTCAGCATAAGCCAGCCCACAAAGACTAACTAGGTGTCTACTTCTTGAAATGTACATACACCAAGCCAAGGCCACAAGAATCATGAATAATCAGCAAAACATGATTATCACCAAGGAACAAAGTAGAGTAACAGATCAAAAAGAAATAGGGAACTGGCAGGCATGGTAGTGCACATCTGTACCCTCAGCTACTTGGGAGGCTAAGATAGAGGGATTACAAGTTTGAGGCCAGCCTGGGCAACTTAGCAAGACCCTATCTCAAAAATCAAATTTATTAAAAAGGGCTGGGAATAAAGTGGTAAAGCACTTGCCTCGCATGCACAAGGCCCTAGGTTTAATCCCCAGTACAACTGAAGAGAGGAGAAGAGAGGGAAGGGGAGGGCAGGGGAGGGGAGGGCAGAGGAGGGGAGGGGAGAAATGGGGGAGGCAAGAGCAAGAGTGAGAAGGTGAGAGATTGATCTACAAACTATATGACTAAGACTTAAAAATAATCACTAAGGAAGTTCAGTGAGCTATAAGAGAATACAGAAAACTGAACATTTCCAGAGAACTTCAAAAGCAGACTCAAGCAGAAGAAAGTATAAATGAGCTCAAAGACCCATTTTGATTTTTTTAAAAAACAAAAAAGAGTTGAGAAAGCCCTATATGACTCACAAAATATTATGAAGCAGAGCAATGTACACATAAAAAAAAGTTCTAGAATGGGCAGAGACAGGAACAGAAAGCATATTTAAAAAAATAATGACAGAAAACATCCATAATCTGGAAAAACAAGCATTCAGACCTATGAAGCCAGAAGATTAAACATAAAGAGGTCTTCACCAAGATATACGTTAATTACATTCTCAAAAGTCCAAGAAAGGGCTAGGAATTTAGCTCAGTGGTTCCGCCACCTGCCTCACAAGTGTAAGGCCCTGAGTTCGATCCTCAGTACCAAAAAAAAGTCCAACAGAATTAGAGAATTTTGAAAGCAGCAAAAGAAAGAAAATCATCACATATAAGGGAACATCCATCAGATATGAGTGGATTTCTCAACAGAAGCCTTTAGGCTAGGAGAGAATTGCATGATATATTCAAAGTTCTGAAAGAAAAAACACTGCACATGAAGAATATTTTTTTTATGTGGAAAGCTGTCCCTCAGAAAGGAAAGAGTGATCAGGATTTTCCAACATAGACAAAAGCTCACCATCACTAAACCTTCCTTACACAAGAAATGTTAAAGAGTACATCTGGTTGAAATGAAATAATGCAAATTTAACAATGAAAATTATAAATGTAAGAAGATAGTCAAATTCAAAACATACTGATTCTGTAATGGTGCTATGAAAATAATGTTTAATTCTAGTATAAAAGTTAAAATACACAATTTTTAAAATAATCATTGGTACAATAGTTTACTAGTGGTTATATGACCTACAGTTTATAAACTGTGATATCAATAACAAAAATGTGGGGAGAAAAGAAATTAAAACAATTCTTAGTGCAATTGAAGTTATCAGCTGAAAATGGACTATTACAAGGTATTTCGTGGTAACCAAAAGAAAAAAACCCTGTAGATTATAATAATAAATCCAAAAGAATATATCAAGAGAGGAAAAATGAAACAAAAAACAACAAAAGTCAGAAAACAACAAAAGGGCACTATTCTTTTACCTGTCAATAAATACTTTAAATGTAATTGGGTTAAATTCTCAAAGTTCGATGCCCTACTGAGGTCCTGAGTCGCACAGAACACCCCGAATCAGCGCGCTGCAGACAGGCAGGTCTGTGCACGCCCTACCGAGGTCCTGAGTCGCACAGAAAATGCCGAATCACCCCGCCGCAGACAGGCAGCCCCCTCATTCCACACTACAAAGACGCAGAGGACACCAGACCACTAGACGAAGGTCCTGAGTCCCACTGTTCCTGGCCCAGAGGTAGGGGCTTCTGAGCCGTTGTCCCACTGCTCCTGGTCCAGAGGAGGAGGCTTCGCAGTCACCATCCCTTCCGCTGTTCCCAGCCCAGAGGAAAGGGCTTTTGTGCCACCTTCTGTCCCGCTGCTCCTGGCCCAGAGGAAGGGGCTTCTGGGACACCATACCTCCCACCGCTCCCGGCCCACAGGTAGGGGCTTCTGAGCCGCCATCCCACTGCTCCTGGTCCAGAGGAAGGGACTTCCTGGACACCATCACTCCCGCTGCTCCCAGGCCACAGGAAAGGGCTTTTGGGTCACCATCCCTACCACTGATCATGGCCCCTGTCCCACCTCTCCCAGCTCAGAGGAGGTAATCCGTGCAGGCGCTAACAGCTCCCCAACCCAGTCGAAATGAGAAAACACATAAATAAGTCTCAAAACCAGACTTCCAGATCACCTACAGCAACCCCAAAGGGAAAGGAGATGGAACACTCTGATAC
>NW_004624849.1:536636-559886 GCF_000247695.1 Heterocephalus glaber | reverse complement strand
AAGATGCATTATATATAAAGGTACAATTCCCAATGAGAAATGTAATTGTGTTGTATACCTACAATGTACCAATAAAAGAATTTAATACAAAAAGAAATTCTCTAAGTTCAACGATGTGCTCTCTACAAAGAGATTCACTTTACCTGTAAGGACATATATAAGCTAACAGTGAAGGAATGGGAAAAATATTGCATACAAGTGGAGATCAAAGGAAAGTAGCAGTGGCTATAGTTATATTAAATAGACTTTAGGTTAAAAACTGTCATGAGAGACAAAGAAAATAATTATATAATAACAAAGGGGTAAATTCATCAAGAGGGTATAAAACAATGAACATCTATATACCCAAAATTTAAGCAAAATATATAAAGTAAATCTCAACTAAACCGAAGAGACAAATGCACAGCAATAAAATAGCAGGAGCCTTCAATAAATAATTTTCAACAATGAATAAATCATCTAGGCAGAAAAACAATCACAGCACACTTGAACAACAGTATAAACCAAATGGATCTAAAAGAAATATACTGAAAATTACATCAAACAGCAGCAGAATATACAATATTTTCAAAATTACAAGGAACATTGATTGTCCAGGATACAAAATCCTTCCACTTCTATCTAGCATGGCACTACAAGTCCTAGCCAGAGCAATTAGGAAAGAAAATGAAATATAAGGCATCCAAACTGGAAAAGAGGAAGTAGAAAAACTATGCATATGATATGATTTTACATACACACAGAAAATCCTAAATATTCCACCAAATATCTGTCAGAAGTAGTAAACAAATTCAATAAAAGTTGTAGACCATAATTTAACTGAGAAAAATAGTGTTTCTATAAACTAATACAGTAATTAACTATTGAGAAAAGAGCCAAATATATTAATCTTTAAAATATATTAAAAAGCCAAAATAACTCAATAGCAAAACAAGGAACTCTAAAAATAAAGACCTGCATAGACATTTCTCCAACAATGACTTAAAAATGGCCAACACATATATTAGAAAATGCTGAACATCATTCTCATCAGGGAAATTAAAACCATAAGAGTACATTTCCTCTTAGCTGTTACAATGGCTATAATCAAGACAAAAATAACAAGTGTTGGTAAGGATGCAGGAAAAGAGGAAATCTTGTATTATGTTGGTAGGAATATAAATTAGCATAGCCATTCTAGAAAACATGGAGCTTCCTCAAAATATTAAAAACAGAACTACCAGGTGATCCAAACATCCTATTTTTTGGTATATATCTCTACATAAAATCAGCATGTCAAAGAGATCTGTACTTCCATGTTCACTGAAGCATTATTTGCAACAACCAAAATATAGAATCAACCTAAGGGTCCAGTGACAGATAAATGGACAAAGAAAACATTGTATTAAAACACTGTAATACTAGTCAACATTTTAAAAAGATGGAAATCTTGTCATTTGCAACAACTTGAATGACAGGAGGACACTGCTGTGCTAACTAAACTAAATCACACACAAAAAGGCAAATACAACATAATTTCACTGACAGGTGAAATCAAAAGTGTTAAGCTAATTAAAACAGATCCCTGGTTACCAGGGCTGGAGGAAATACACAGAGGCTGCTATGATGGGAATAAGGTTTCAGATAAGGGAAATATGACATTATGATGCATATTTTGTGGGGTTTTCTCCATGATTCCTAACTTTTAACTCCCACCTCAAGCCAGCCTCAAGCCACCTCAAGTAAAGCAGGTATAAAAAAAATCAATCTTCTCCCACCTTTCTGTCTTGAATCTGGCCATAAACAAATTCTCTGAGTTATAGTTGGCAAACAGTAGGTCACAATAACCTCATCGTTCCAGAGGGGTCCTGCCCCATAGCCTGGGAAGAGTAATGGGGCACAAAGGCCAAGATGAATATTTCAGATCATAGGTCTATTAGCATTAGAACACAGTTCTACACAGTTATCCATGCTTCAATCAAGACTGTGCAATGAAACCTACATAAAAACCTTAAAAGGTGGGGTTTGGAGAGCTTTCAGATAGCTGAACACATGGCAGTTCCTAGAGGGTAGTATGCTCCAAGAGGGCATGGAGCTTTGCAGCCCTTCTTCAATACCTCACAATATGGATCTCTTCATCTCTGTCTCTATAATATGACTCAAAAACTAGTAAATTTGATTTCCTGAGTAATCTGAGGCACTCAAGCAAATTAACCTAAAGAGGGGATTATGAAAATCCCAATTCATAGCTAGATGATCAGAAGCACAGGTAAAACAATAGGTTGACTGGCAACTAAAGTAGCAGAGCATGAGGGCAGTCTTGGGGACTAAGACCTCAATGTGTAGGATCTGGCACTATCTAAAAGGACAGTCTCAGGACAAAACAGGATTAGACGACACCAGTGTTCAACACAGAATTAATTATATCTTGCTGGTCAGAAGAAATTCCTTCCCATTTTGATGTTACAGAAGTCTCTAGGTTGACTGTAGTATGAGAGCAGAAGAATAAAGACACTTTGTTTTTCTAACACTCTTACAGTTTAGATCCAAAATGCCCCCCAAAAGTCTTGTGTTCAGAGGTGAGGCCTTTGGAAGGTGAATAGATCATGAAGGCATTATACTTAGTGGATTAATTTATTAATATGGTGGTGCCCGCTTGCCAGACGGGACATCTATGGGGACTCAAAAAGAAGACAAAGAAACATCAACCATTTGTAAAATGGTCAGTAACTGGCTGGAAGTTGGCTGCAGAATAGCTGCTATCAAGTCCCTACAGCTATCCCTAAAAGTTGCAGGGGAATGCACCTCAGCTATAATGGTGGGGAAAGTAGTGCTAGAGCTCCCCTAGTGAACTCTGATATCCAAACCAAAATGCGAATTTGTAAAATGGATTGTATCTAGGAAATATACATGTACTCAAGCTTTATCTGTCCCTTATAGAATGCTAAGAAACAGTAGTTACTCTGCCAGCTGTTAAAAGCTCTTAGAGCAGGTGCCACTCTTAAAAGCAGAGGACAGGTTTCCCCAGCACCTTCTGGTTAATCCCCTCTTTGAAACCAGTGGGAATGTTAGCCAGATAGGCAGCAGGATTCCTTTCTAGAGACAGATCTCCGATGGCATGAAACTAGTGAAAGCTGAGAGAATAAGAGAGGGGCCATGACTGGGGCAATTCCCCAGTGGGCAACCAAAGGCTCTCAGTGGAAGCTGGGTCCCAACAGCCTGGCTGGGTAACCAGAAGAGAAATCTCCGCTTGTCTATCACCCCTACATGCACCTCTCAGTGAACTGAGAGGTAAAACTCTCTCATTGATCTCCTGGTATTCTCTGTCCCAGAGTGACATGAGATGACACCGTTAGAGCTCTCTCTTAAAGCCTCCATTTAAGAGCTGAGCTACAGGTTTGGACTTTATTCTCTCTGCTATTAAGATAGACTCCCCTTTTCAGATATGTCTTGATACATTTATGGGACTGGGATCAGGTGAAAACAATAGGATTTGATGCTCTGTGGGGATACACAGACCAAAGTACGGGAGGGAACTGAGTACTCCCTTAACTTTCAAGCCTCCTGAGGTTATAAAATGTCCCAAGAGAAAGTCCAAATCTGCCAGTCCCAGGTCACCTATTTAGGGCTGTTCATTTCTCAGGACAAAAGGGTACTAAATTCAGAGAGAATCCAATAAATTCTGGACTTCCTTTGCCAAAAACGTATCGACCAATTGAGAGCCATTCTGGGAGTGAATGGGTTTTGTGGAATTTGGATTCCAGGATACGCTGAAAAGGCCAGGCTCCTTTACCGGCTTCTTAAGGATACCCAGGATGCAGGGACTCATTTCCTTTTCTGGAGCCCAGAGCCCCAACAGGTTTTCAAGATCCTCAAGATGGCCCTAAAGAAGCTCTGCATTGGGATTCCCAACTCAAGACAAGTATACTCTCTGCGTAACTGAGAGACAGGGGGAGTGGCTTTAGGGCTTCTGACCCAGTCCCTCGGGCCTCATCACCAGTTGGTAGCCTTTTTAAGCAAGGAATTGGACACTGTGGCCAGAGGATTGTTTATAGGTTTTAGGAGCAGCAGGCCCATCAGTTCCTGAGGCTCATAAGGTCACCCAGGGGAGGACCCTTACAATCAAGTCCTCCCATGACAGCGGGAGACGTCTTAATGCACCAGTCCATCCCTGGATTTCTGTGCACAGACCTTAAAATAGCGGGTTTTCTTGCTAGAAGGACCAGATGTAAATAATGAAACCCATCAGAGCCTTAACCCTGTTACCTTCCTGCCTGATCCCCAAGAGCCAGGAGAAAGTAAACATAATTGTACATGGGTTCAAATCCACACCCAACAGTTAAGGAAAAGGTTAACAATTAGTCAGCTCTCAATGACCCAGGGAATGAGTTGTTCATTGATGGCAGTTCCTTTCTACAGGATGGACTCAGGAAGGCAAGATATACAGTGACTGGCCATGTTGGGGTGTTAGAGTCAGGCTCATTACCTCACAACACAAATGCTCAAAAGGCAGAGCTGACCGCTCTCATTCAAGTGCTGACTTGACAAGTGTTGAGAGAATAAACATCTATATGAATTCTAAGTATGTATTTCATGTGGTTCATACTCATGCCCCTATCTGGAGGGAATGGGACCTGTTAACTTCTTATGGATCTCCCATTAAATATGCCCCAGAGCTTCTGTAACTCATTGAGGCTGTACACGTGCCTCAAGAAGTGGCAGTAATTCACTGCCCAGGGCATCAGGGAGGAACAGATCTTATTGCCATGGATAATAGAAGAGCTAATAAAGAGCCAAAAGCAGCTGCATTTCAGCAGCTAGAATGCCCCCTCTTGCGGTCCATTAATATGTTGCCTACTAGCCTGCCTACTTATTCTGATAAGGAAATTCTACTTGCCAAGAGCTAAGGATGGGCCCTTAACTCAGGGATGATAGGTCCCCCTTGAGGGCTGCCTCTCTCTCTCTGCCAAGAGGCTTGGTATGGAAAGTAATTAAAAGTATCCATGATATTTGTCATTTAGGATAAAAGAACACTTTAGCTTGGTTACCAATTCCTTTCAGGGAGGACTTGAAGAAGTAACATAACAAGTGGTTAAAGGATGTGAAGTGTGTCTAAGGACTAATCTTCAGAATGCCTGATTTAAACCACCCAGAGTACAATATTGAGGCAGTTATCCAGGAGAGGACTGGCAGATTGATTTCACTCACATGTCAAGAGGCCAACACAGCCAGTACCTCTTAGTCTTGATTGACACCAACGTGGGTTGGATAGAAGCCTTTCCTACCCAGAATGAAATACCCAGACGGAAATTGGAAATAGTCAAGGTCCTTGTCCATGAGATTATTCCAAGGTTTGGAGTACCATGAAGTCTCCAAAGTGACAATGGGTCTGCCCTCCACTCTGAAATTACCTAGGGAGTCTCAAAAACCTTGGGCACTGTGAGTATCAGCTTTACTGTACCTGGTAGTCCCAGTCATCAGGACAGGTAGAACAAGCTAATGGGATACTCCAGAGATACTTGGTCAAGCTGACACAGGAATGTAAGGCTCCTTGGAAACAGCTCCTACCTGTGGCCTTTAAATAGGCCAGAAATATGCCCAGGTTTCAGGGGAGTGTCTCCTTTTAAACTCCTTCATGGAGACCTTTCCTCAGAAATGGCATCCTAATCGATGAGGAAAATCAAGGGTCCTTAGCTCAGTTTCAGCAGATCCTGTCAGCCTTAAGATAAACAGACCCTGCACCAACTCCATCTAACAAGCCTCTCTTCTGCTTTGGGACCCTGCTTCTGGTCAAAGCTCTAAACACACAAGACTTAACCAAACCCCAATGGGAGGGCCCCTACACAGTGAGCCTTTACATCTCCACTGCAGTTAAGGTGACAAGGCACAACTCCTGGATTCATCACTCCAGGGTTGCTGGGAGCAATTCTATATGATTTGGGGGAAAATCATTTCACAATTAAATCATGATTAGGGCCTAGTTTTCCTGGCTACAGGCCAGCTATGGTATGTGGAAACATAATTCCATTTTCACTTCCAGTCACAGCTAGACCTCAATGGTCCAGTGATGCTGTGATGCTCCAGGGCAGGATTATACCAGCTGGAGACATCCTGGGAGGAACCAAATCTTCATCTGCATAGTTCCTCATTGTTCTAGGACTATCGCTGCTGCCCTCTGAGTCATCTGCTACTTTTGTTTCTCCCAATGTACTGAATAAAGATGTGGCAAGCTCAGGGTCTGGGGTCTTTGCTACCCAGAGCAGCATTGATCAGGCCCAAAGCTCAGGTTCTTCTGTAAGTCTCATTTCTGTCTATATATTAATTAATTTGTTTTATGCTGTCATGGCTTACAGGAGACTAGGACTTAATGTAGAGGTTCTAATAACATCCCCTTTTCCTGTTCTCTACACAGGGTAAAGCTGAGGACTACCTCTGAGAACCACAACAACACATCCATATCATCTCCAAGCCACATCCAAGCCCACCTACACCTCTGAACCTGTGGAGAACCTAAAGTTCCTGTTCAAAAGACAAAACCAAGATAAGTAATCAAAGATGTTACTCTTAACCCTTTCACTAATTACTTTTGTACCACTTAAAGGAGAATGCAATTCCTTTCTATTGTGGGCACAGGAATATGCAGAATCATCACAACAAATATCTTGCTGGATATGTGGCCTGCTTCCCTTGTGTGTATCCCCATTTCAAGGAAATGACTGGAATGTGTTACAAGACTACACTGGTGAGACACAGAAAGGCTCAGCAGTTCACAGTTTAGCTCACTGTTAAAAAGATAAACGAATGGCCTATAAACTCCACTTAATGATCCAAGACATAATTGGATTTTTTTCTAAAACTGCCACTGAAGCCTCTCTATGGGCTTTGTTAAGCCCCTATTAAATAAGAGTGAGGGACCTATGCCAAAAGCTAATAATCATAGATAGCAAGATGGCTACTTACAGATATGGGATGATTATATGTGGTTAACTCCCACTATAGGGCACCTCAGTAGAAAGATGCCATTATGTTGGGAAGAGAAAATCCATTCCTCTTCTCATTTTCCTAGCTCTACTAAATACTTGGGTGGATATTCCTTGAGCAATGCATACACATTCTAACTTTACAGGTCGAAGACTAGTTTGCAACAGACTGGCTTAATCACCCTGGGATTAGATGGGCAGCCCTCAATGGCAGTTATTGGTCCTGCAGAACCAATTTGTGGCCCTGGCTACTCCCTGGGTGGATAGGGATATGCACACTGGGATTTGCATGGCTACAAGGCAGGCGTGTCAAAAATATCAGTCAACCCCCCAAATTGCCTCATGTGCAACACCAATGGTCTAGGCGTGTGTTTCGCTGGTATGATCATTTGGCTACTATTTTTGTCCCTTCTCTAGGATTAGAGGATGTCATGCACCACATCGAGGGATTGACTAACTACATTCAATGGACCTTAAATGACACCTTAACCAGGATCTCTCTCCTAAATGAAGAAGTCAAATTAATGAGGCAAGCTGTCCTCCAGAACTGAAAGGCCTTAAGACAGCCTAACAGCAGCACAAGAAGGAACTTGTGTAACTGTAAAAGTTGAATGTTGTGTGTACATTCCTGACCCTTCTACTAACATCTTGATGGCTGTTCAAGATAGTAGGTTACAAGTTAATGTTCTATCAGATTCTGAAGCTCCCTGGACCTTTTCTTTACCCTCTCTGTTGGAGGTCATCATTGCTTCTTCCTAGTGGAAACAATTGTTGGCCATATTAATAATAGTCTTGCTGATCTCATTTTTGGCCCATGGATACATAACTGGTTCTTTGGGTTTGTCTCCTCCAGACTTAAATCTATATACATGCCAAGATGAAAACACCGGATGTCTACTGAGGGCCTCTAGACAGACCCTCTACAGAGAGCATTTCTCACCACAACTCTGACCACCTCCAGCCAAAAGTTGCCAAAGCAGCCACTGCTCCTTCCCACCTCAGTTAGGGGTACCTCTTCAGAAGGAAAAATATTATAGGCTGGATATCTAGATAAGATCATAAAATTAACTCCTCCCACTATATCACTGATGTAACCGATCTTCTTTTGCTGGATGTTCAACAACTGAGGTTAGGAGATCAAGACTAAAAAGATAAGAAGGCTAAGAAGACAGGTGGTATTTTGGCCTTGCCCCTCCAAGGTCAACAAGGACCCAGGACACAAGGGGACCTTTCTACAGGGTCCTACAATTTTGGTGAGTCACCCAACCTCTTGAACAAGGAGACTATTGGACCCCAAAGGACAGGAGTTGATCAGTGTGGCTCATGCTAGAAGGAGGGTCACTAAGAGAAAAATGTTTCCATGCTTCCAAGGAGAGCCATGTAGTCTAGCACAGACCATGATCCATACTGGCAGATGATACATCTGACAGCTGAAGAACTGAAAAAGCTAAGAGGCTCTAACCATGGCTCCAAAAGTAATGCCTGAGGAGACTTTACTATATATCAGTATATTTACTATATATATTTATTATATATAGTATATATATTATATATAGTAAATTATGATAGGCATAGATCTCACCTTAACTTGGTCTTGAATACCCAGCAAAAGAAGGATATAACCAGAGATATGTATGAGTAATAACAATATAGGCTAGACATACAGAGGGAGACTCCAATCACTGACCTCTGCTGACAGTTTTAAGGGCCAGCTGGTTGCAAATGCTATTCCAACCCTTTAAAAAGAGTGTCTGATGTGGCTCCTTCCCTAATTTGACGTTCCATTCTATTGCTCCTGCTTCAGTCATAGGTGCTTTAATCCCCTGGTAAAGCTTGATTATTTTTGCCAAATTCCAAGTGATTATACAGATGAAACCCACTGCAAAGCTGCAAAGCTGCCAGACTTCTTCTGCTGAGGCCCCTCAGATGAACCACTCTGCTGAAGACTTCCACACACTGCTCCTTATTCAGCTCAAAAAAAGCAGATCAGTCATGCCCATTTCCCCAACAGCAGAATGGGGAATGTAGGAACAGGGGGCTTCATTGAACTTTGTTAAAAGTTAATGGAGAGCCCGAATTTAGCTCAGTGGTTCTGACGCCTGCCTTGCAAGAGCAAGATCCCAAGTTTGATCCCCGGTACCCCCCCAAAAAAGTTCCAAAAGTTAATAGACAGACTTACTAAGGGTGGCTAAAGACGCCTGTGCAGATTAGACTCCAGCAATAAGAAAGAGAAAAGCAAAGAAACTAAGCTCTGGAAGATCCCAGGTAGCAAGATTAATGTAAGAATCACACGCTTCCCCTTTACTTAATCCTTAAGCCTAAAACTACTTGTCCATAAACTCCCCACCTATAATCTTATCCTCCACTAAAGGACAGGAAAAGGTTACAGGACCAGAAGAAATCAAAGGGGAGGCTCAAAGACATCCAGGGAGCCAATCAGATTCCAGGAGCCTATATAAGAGAAGAAACCCAATAAAAGGAGCTGCAGACAAGAGCCCAGGAGTATAAGAAGCTGTCTGCCATCTCACTCTTCCCCCTTTTCCCCACCTTCAAATAAATCATCTTCTTTTAGTTTAAAAACAAAAAGAAAAGAAATTTTAAGGTGGTGGACTAATTGATATGGCAGAGCAATTTCAAAGCCACCAAATGTTCAGATTGGCTGCTTTTACCAGAATTACGAGAGTCAGGAGCAAAAAGCAGAGCTGAATGCTATGAAGCTTTTTCCCCTGTAAAACTGGGGCAAAGAAGGTGATTGCTAAAAATATTGGCATTAAAAAGAAGCAAAGTACTTTCCATAAGGATGGTAAGAGATATGGCTTGAAGGCACCTCAGGAATCACCAAAGACCCCAGCTATCACAGGCTCACAGGTGCAAAAGTATATCCCTTTCCGGTGAGAAAAGAGTTGGTTGTTTGAAAGAATAAATAAATCGATAAACCCTTAGCCAACCTTATCAAAAAAAGGAAAGAAAAGGCTCAAATCCATGCAGTTAAGAATGAAAAGGTGAAGTTACAACAGACCCAGCAGAAATCCAGAGCATCATCAATACCTACTTCGAGAATCTGTACTCTAATAAAATGGAAAACACAGAAGAAATGGACAGATTCCTAGATACACACGAATTGCCAAAATTAAATGAAGAAGATCTAGAAATTCTAAACACCCCAATTACAATGAGTGAAATTGAAAATGTAATAAAATATTTACTAACAAAGAAAAGTCCAGATCCTGACGGCTTCACTACTGAATTCTGCAAGACATTTAAAGAACTATCACCATTACTCTTTAAACTCATCAAGGAAATTGAAAGGGAAGCAAGGTTTCCAAATTCATTCCTGGAAGGAAGTATTACTTTGATTCCAAAACCAGGGAAACACACAACCCAAAAAGAGAACTACAGGCCAATCTCCCTAATGAACACAGATGCAAAAATCCTCAACAAGATACTGGCAAACAGAATACAAAAGATCATCAAGATCATATACCTGACCACGTCGGATTTATCCCAGGGATGCAAGGATGGTTCAACATTTCGTAAATCAATAAATGTAATATACTATATCAACAGAGTCAAAGACAAAAACCATATGGTCATCTCAATAGATGCAGAAAAGGCATTCGACACCCATTCATGATAAAAACCAACACCCATTCATGATAAAAACCCTACAGAAAATTGGAATAGAAGGTCTTTATCTCAACTTGATTAAGGCTATGAAAAGCCAACAGCCAATATCATATTAAATGGTCAAAAACTGAAATCTTTCATGCTAAAATCAGGAACAAGACAAGGATGCCCACTATCACCACTCCTGTTCAATATTGTTCTGGAAACATTAGCCATAGGAATTAGAAAAAAGAAAGAAATAAAAGGAATAAAGATAGGAAATGAAGAAGTTAAACTGTCATTATTTGCCGATATGATACTTTACATAGAAGACCCAAAATACTCTGCCAAAGGACTTCTAGACTTAACTGACAGATTCAGTAGAGTAGCTGGATATAAGGTCAACACCCAAAAAACAATAGCCTTTTTATATACAAATAACAGACTCACTGAGAGAGAAATTAGGGAAACAATTCCTTTTACAATAACATCCAAAAAATGAAATATCTGGGAATCAATCTAACAAAGGAAGCAAAAGATCTCTACACTGAAAACTATAGCACTCTGAAAAAGGAGATCGAGGAGGATATAAGAAAATGGAAAGACATTCCTTGTTCCTGGGTAGGAAAAATCAATATAGTGAAAATGACCATACTTCCAAAACTACTATATAGATTTAATGCAATGCTGATTGAAATTTCAACAATATATTTCGCAGAACTAGAGAAAACAATACAAAAATTCATTTGGAACAAGAAGAGACCTAGAATACCAAAAGCAATTCTAGGCAACAGAGACATTTCAGGGGTATCACAATCCCCAACTTGAAACTATACTACAAAGCTACTATGATAAAAACAGCAATGGTACTGGCAAAGAAACAGACCCAAGGATCAGTGGAATAGATTAGAAGATGCAGAAACAACTCCAGACATACTCAGCTACCTCATCTTTGACAAAGGAGCCAACCATCCTCATTGGAGGAAAGATAGCCTATTTAATAAATGGTGTTGGAAAAACTGGATTTCAACCTGCCAAAGATTAAAAGTAGACCCATACCTATCATCATGCACTAAACTAAGATCAAAGTGCATTAAAGATCTAAATATTAAAATAGAAACACTAAACTTGCTGGAAGATAAGTTAGGTAGAACTCTTGAAGACACCGGCATAGGAAAAGACTTTATGAAGAAAACCTCAGTTGCCCGTGAACTAGCACAAACAATCCACAAGTGGGATCTCTTCTTATTAAAAGGCTTCTGCACAGCAAGAGAAACCACCAGCAGTGTGAAGAGACAACCCACAATGTGGGAAAAATCTTCACCTACTCTTCCTCACACAAAGGTCTACTATCTCGTATCTATAAAGAACTTAAAAAGATCAGACCTCCCAAATTTAAAGACCCAATCCGAAAATGGGCATCTGAAATGAACAGACATTTCTCAGACAAAAAAGTAGAAATAGCAAATAAATACATGAAAAAATGTTCAACATCACTGGTTATTCGAGTGATGCAGATGAAAACAACACTGAGATTCCACCTCACCCCAGAAAGAATGGCTGTTATAAAGAAATCATCCAATAACAAATGCTGGCGGGGGTGTGGGGAGAAAGGAACCCTTCTCCATTGTTGGTGGGAGTGCAGACTGGTGCAAGCACTGTGGAAATCAGTATGGAGATACCTCAAAGAACTAAGACTAGCAGTCCCATGTGACTCAGCTATCCCCCTGCTAGGTATCTTCCCCCCAAAATTAAAAGAATCATACCTCAGTGATATATGTGCATCCATGTTTATAGCAACACAGTTTATAACAGCTAAAGCTTGGAAACAACCTAAGTGCCCATCAACTGGAGACTAGATAAAGAAGATGTGGTATTTTTATAAAATGGAGTACTACTCAACCATGAAGAATGAGAAACTGGAGACATTTATAGCTAAATGGATGCATATTGAGGCCATCCTCAAGTGAAATAAATAGGACACACATGTGTAAATACCAAACAGTTTCTCTAGTGTGAGAAACTGAAAGTGTAATTAAGGATTAAAATGGCTAAAATGAATAATCGATAATCTGAAATATGAAGAAAAGGTTCAAAGAGGTAGGGGTGGCAGGAGGGGAAGGGGAGAGATCAGAGTTACAGGCTGGAATCTGGAAAGAATCCATATATAGCTTGTATTTAAAACTATAGGAAGAGGTATAGATAGAGACTAGGCTGGAGCTCATCAGTGGGTTGGGAAGGAAGAGTCACTGAGATCAAAGGAGAGAAGGGTATGTTTCCAGAAGAAGCACATACAACTATGTATAGTACACAGTACTCGATAGTGTGATAAATGACTGTTACTGTTTTAGGTACTTATCATAACATGCTGTGCTTTTCATTCTTTAGAGCATAATCCTACTTATATAAAAGTTTACTGTAAAACAGTGTGCTGCTATGCCAGTGGTAGCCTCATGTATCTCATGTTTAACTGCATATTTGGATAATATCAAGGGGCCATCACAGATGATTGACATGTACCTTTTCAGTTTGCACTAAGATGGCACTCTGTGTGGTACTTTGTGATATACACAGATGAAATTGCCTAATAACATATTTCTCAGATTATATTTCCATCACGTATCACATGACTGTATTGAAATTTAAATTTAAAAAAATTGGGCCTATGTGGAGTCTACTAATTAGAATTTTTTCTCCAGACCACTATTTGTTCAATATTAGTTTTGAAAATCTTTCTAAAACAAATCACATCTTCTGATGTCTTATTAATGCTTGAGATTTTTTTTTAATTATATTGAAAAATGTTTAAGTACTTTTTTCAGTTTTGCTTTGGTTGAGTTCTATTATATTTGAATATTATTAGTTTGTTTTCCCTTGCATTGCTTTTCTTTGAATAATTTTAATTTTTGTATATGTGTGTGTTTAGTGAATGAAATTATACATTTAAAAAAGAGAGAGGGAATTGCTGGGCCCTTGCAATAGAAGACCTACCTAACATTGGTTCCCCCAGATTCATTTCAGGCTACTTAGCCATCCAGGTACTCAGAATCCACTGCAGCTATGCTCCAGGAAGCCCCAGCTACTGCTTCAGTTGGCAGCAGAATTTGGCATGATATATGTGGTGCTGGTTTTTACAGGCACGTGGAATGCAAGTTACGGGGTCATAGAAGCTTCCATTCAGAAATTAAAGGAAGGCATGGAAAGATACTCAAGGAGCCCCTGAAAGTGCAGTATGTAAAACTGTGAAAATAAAGCTGGTCTGCACTATTTTTCTACTGCTCTACTGAATCTTTACTGAAAGCTTTTTGTAAGCGCTTTCTGTTGAGTGTTATGGATCCTTTCAATGATTTCATCCTGTGAAATTTTTTACAACTATCTACTTATGATTATAAGAATTAAATAATTTTAATGAACAAAATGTCCAGGCTACTTTAACAAACATGCCTTGCAATTTACAGTGATGGGCTGGGGATGTAGCTCAGTGGTGCCACACCTGCCTGGCATGTGCAAGGTCCTGAATTTGATCCCTGGTAAAAAAAAAACATAAATACAAACCAAGAGAGATTATGTAAAGGTGCAAATTTCCAATGATGAATATCATTAAATTGTATACCTAAAATGTACTGATAAAATTAATTTTTAAAAAACATACATACATACAAGAACTGAATCAAATTTTCCCATAAGGTCAACATTGAACCTAACCATTTAATTTGATTCAGTTCTCATTCAACTCAGTTTGCAACCAGAATCGTGGAAAAAACCAAGTTCTTGAACCAAGGTACCACAGTATAACCCTATGGCTACCAGAAATTTACTCAGTGCTAAGTAGAGAAGTTGCAAAAGATGACTGAGTCAGTACTACAATAACCAGAAAATTTTGATAATAAAGAAACACCTGCGTGTTTCTGAAATTAGATGGGGAAAATATGAAAAAAATACTAATTCAATTACCTAATATTTAATTAATAACTCAGAGGGATGCCTTTTTGAATGTAACAATTTAGCACACATAAAATTCTGTTGAAATATATAGTACTAAAGGAACAAGGGTTTTGATTAGGAACATACAATTTTGCTTTTCGGTTACTAAAGTGAAACAGGAAAACATGATCACTGAACAATGGATATGGCCACAGATATTTAATCTTTGTAGGTGTTAAATGATAGGATATAAGGATATAGGACCAAATATCTCAAGGAAATCAAGATTTAAAGGAAAAACCCCTAAGATTTCATTAAAGAGGGGATTTGAGACTTATCTATCCCTTTCTGTATAGAACAGTGAGTGATTTCCAGATACTCAAAAGGCAGAAATCAAAATGAACCATATTGTTGTATATGCACATCACACTGTTGTATATGCATGCTTTAAATTATCACTGTTAAAATATAAAAAGGATTAAGAGTAGAAATTATGTATATCTCCAAAATATTAGGATTATGAAATATTGTGTTTGAAGCACTGAAATATCTGATAGGTTATACATATTTAGCTGTGTCCATGCAGTTACGAGATGATTATACTAATAAAATTATGTCCATTTTTAAAATCATAAATATAACAACACCTGCCAATTTACTACCTCAGATTTAGGAAAAATTGTGAGTCTGAGGAGAGGGAAGCTATGATGTCAATAGAGAATGCTCTCTGTAGTGGAAATTATATTACCTTTAGGGTGAATCTAGACCACATATGAGTAAAGGTCTCATGGTTATTTAAAACTTTTCAGAAATCAGACAGAAACATTTTACATTTATACAACTTAAAAATCCAAGAATTTCTAGTATTCTGATTTGTCATAAGTAGTATTTACATATTTTGGCATCTATAAGAGTAATTCAGTCAGGCAGATGCATGAATAAATAAAATTCTGAGAACTGTAATGCATAAAAATGAATCATAAAGAACTGTCATATATATAACATATATACACAAATATTTAATTTAAAATGAATGCATTTAATGTTTTTACTTTTTTTGATGGAGCAGCATTAAATATGGAACACTAATAAACAATAGACAATCTTGGAAGCTTTTATTTGAAATCATGTCATCAATATATAATTTTGAAAAGTAGATGTTTTTATAATCAGGAAAAATTCTTCAAGACTATTTCACTGTTAAGAGAAGCCAGCCTTGATATTACCAAGGCAATAAAAACTTTGACATTCATTACTTACATCATATGAACTATTCTTTCAACTCAAATTACAATTAAAAAATAAAAAACTAAAGGAAATAATTTCTCAAGATAACCTTTATCCATGATATTTGATGAGTGTTTTATAGCTCAAATAATCTTAATATTAGATATTAACACTTTTTTCTTTACAAGCAGACCCATTTCACTATTTATAAAAATTAAAGAATGAAACCTCATTGTTTTGCAAAATAGTTGTATTATACATCCAAGGCACACCTTTAACAAAACATAGCATTTTGGAAAATTGGGGGAAAAAAACCAAGAACAAACTTCTGAGACCCAAAACGGAACGAAGGAAGGAAAGAAGGGCGGGTGCGCGACCAGGTAGGCAGTACCAGCAATCTACCACAGAAGAATCTCATTTAAAATTTTTAAACTATAACATACTCTAAATATATACTAAGTTTCTCCTTTGAGAGGTAACAACTCATGGTTAATCTCTTTTGTGTAATCTCTTCTTCAATGAATATATTGTATTTCTTAAGTTATTTTTATGTATGGCAATGAAAACGAAATGTAACTATAAGTACTCTAATAAAATCAACAGAAGAAAGATGTTTGGCAAGAAACCATAAAAATCACTTTGCCAAAATTAATCACAGAGAACAAAACTAAGCCAGGTGTGGTGCCAAACTCCTGTAATCCCAGCACTTGAGAGGCTGGACTACTGGGAGTTCAAGGCCAGCCTGCACTACAAAGTGAGACCCTGTCTCAAAAAAAAACCAAAAACCAAAATCCAAAAACAGACAAAGAAACAAAATGACCAGAAAGAGATGAAAACTAGTTAACAGAGAATTCCAATCCTTTATCCTTCATTCAAAATCTAATTAAAGCTCCATCTTATACCCAGTAGTTACTCTAGGCACTGCCAGACAAAGAATCAAAGAGGTCTCTCAAGGTTTTGTTCTACTTCTAGTCTCTTGATAGCTTTTACCATGAATAGATGTAAAATTTAGTCCGATACTTTTTCTGTAACTACTGACAGGATCATACCGCTTTTTCCTTTCCTCTGTTAAAATGATGACTTTTGGGGGTGGATCTTCCAATGCTGAACCAACACTGCCATCCCTATAATAAAACCACTTTCTACATCCTGCCAGATCTGACTTCTAAGAGTTTGTTTTGTTAAACAAATTTCTATTTATGTTCATACTTTCTTCTTCTATTATCTTTATCCAGTTTTAGGATTAGCACAATGTTGATTTCCTAAAATGAGGGGAGACATGTTCCTTCTTTTTTCTGCTTTAAATGTTTGATATAATTTATCAGTTAAAATGTATATGAACCTGCTGTTGTCATATAGGTAGGTTTTCAAGCGAGGAATATATTTTCTTTAATAGGTTCTATTCAAATTTTATATTTCCTCTAGAGTCAGTTCCATTAATTTGTCTTCCAAAGTACTTCTTAGAAGTTGTCAAATTTATTTCAAAAAAGATTTCTGTAATATGCTTTCTATATTCTTTTAAATTCTGTAAGATCTGTGGTAATGTCTTCTAAATCTTGATACTGTAATTTTAAAAATGTATAATTGATATTGTGTAATAGGAAGAAAAGGTCTAAAGGAGTAGGGGAAGTGGGAGGAGTAGAGGAAAGGAAAGAAGGGAAAAGAAAAAATATGAGAAAAGGAAAAAATGGAAACAAAGTCTTTGCAAATAGGGAAGGGTGGAGGGGGTGAAGGGAGGGCAGGGGAGCGGGAAAGAATAAGAACCAAGATATATCATGTACAGGTACAAGATCCCAATGATGAATGTAACTATATTTTATACCTAAAATGTACCAATAAACAATGAAAAACAAAAGAGGCCTCTCTTTCCATCCATTAACTTTTGTTCCTTTCAAAATGTTTATTAAGCACCTACTATGTGCTATCATTAAACTAAATGCTATAGATACTAGACAAATAAAGGAAAAGGTGCTAATAAGGACTTGACAGTCTTGTAGGGGAAAATAGATTCAAGGAATAATTATAATATCAGATGACAAATGCAATGATTCAGATATGCACAGATATTACTAGGAGCATGGAGGAATAAGATGTATTGGATAGAAACTAGAATGCAGCGTTGATGAGAGAAATGATAGTAGTGGTGAAAGAAAGCTTTTTTTGATGAAATACTTAAGTTGAATCTTAAAATATTTCTAGCAGGTAAGTTGAATGTGAGGAGGAAAAAGGGCATTATGGGTAGAATGATCAATATAAGCAAAGCCAGAATGCATAGATCAACAATACATTCCAATGTTACTAGAAAAATAAATACAAGGGTATAAGACATAGGAGGAAAGCTTGGGTAAACCGGCCATCACCACATCATGAGGGACTAAGATTTGTCTTATAGGTAAATGGGAGTAAAAAGTGTGGTGTGGTCAAATTTAACTTTCAGCTAGTTCATTTAGTCTAATAATTAACAGGAAGTCAAAGGAGAAATTCATTTTTAGTTAATTTATTTTGATGCTTATGTTTAAAAAAAAGATTTACAAAGGAAAAGATGGAAGAGTAGAAAAAGCGTTCAATTTTTCTTAATCTACATATGAAATATTGAGGAACACCAAAGTAATGCTAGGAAGAAGAAAGATAAATTCAGAGATAAGAAATATGGGGAGAAGAGGTTAAAATGACAGAGTAAAGACCAGTAGTAAAATACAGCCTTTCCAGGACCTTGAAACGAGACACCTAAGAAACAACTCAGTGAAGAAAAAAAGAAGTAGATCTCCAGGAATCAGGAAGGAGCTGACAGGAAAACTAGAAACTACAGAGACCCTGGAAAAACAGAGCACGACAGAGAGAAAAGAATGAAGCACTCTGGAAAGTTAACCCTGGCTCTCAGGTAGGGTTATCTATACCTGCTAACACAAAGTAAGCCAGAAGAGGGTCAGTGGCCCCAGAGAAAAACAATGCACTAGGACAGCAGTATTAGCCCCAAGAAAAGTCTATAGTTAGAGAAAACTGCAAAAACAGTGTGGGGTTTTACTTCTAAAGTGACGCCTATTGCATGGCAGGTTAGATTTGGAGAAGAAATTCAATGCAGCACCCACTGTATCTGAGTGTATAATCAGGAGCCATCTTTGTAAGGGATTGTTTCAGACAGACCTACAGAACAATTACACTTCAAGGTTATTGGGATCACCCTACCATAATGACTGGGTAGGAGAGATGGCCAGAAGAGGAAGTAGAGAGGGTACGGGCTAAACACAGATCCCCTGAAAAGTTTACACTTGGGCCAGGAAGGACCTTAGGGTCTCATCTTCCAACTTCTGAAACCAGGTTGGTGGTATATCACTTTGCAGAGGACGAGGTCTGAGAGTGCTGGCATTGAGTGTAATGGACTTCTTGGCCACCAGCATCCTGCCCCCGCCCTGCTACCTGCACCCAACACACACTTCCGTGGTCTATGTTTTCTCCATTTTCCAAGATGATCAGGGATACACCTGATCTTGGACAGTTGTCACAGCCTGGGGTGTGCACACCAAGGGGCCTCTGTAGCAGACAGACATTTCACAAATGTACAGGATAAAGCTAGGCTAAAAAAGTCATGAATTGGGATGCATAGAGGGGCATCAGAAAAGTAATGGCAGAAAATTTCCCAAACAGGGAAAAAGAATACATACAGATAGGTGAGGCATATAGAATTCCAATTAGCCATGATGAAAAAATGGCATACAATAATCAAGATGCCAGAAATTCAACACAAGAACAGAATATTAAAAGCTGTTAAAGAAAGGAAACAAATCACCTATAAAGGAAAGTCCATCAGAATCACACACAAAAAATTTCAACACAAACCCTAAAGTCAAGGAGAGCTTGAAGTGAAGTATTTCAAGCCCTAAAAGAAAACAACCTCCAACCCAGACTGATGTACTCTGCAAAACTATCTTTCAAAATTTATGGAGAAATAATATACCATTACAAAGAACACCTGAAGAAATTCTTGACCACCAAACCAACACTCCAAACTGTTCTAAAGGCTATTAAGAAAGAGAAAACAAAGACTACAATTCCATGAATCCCAACAGAATGAATCCACCAGACAAGACAAGCAATTAAAAAGGGGGGAAAGGGGAAGAGGGGGAACCAACAACAGGAAAATAATATGACAATGATAAATCAATACATATTAATTATAACCATCAATGTTAAGGGCCTGAATTCACCAATCAAAAGAGATTGGCAGAATGGATCTAGACGCAAGGTCCAACAATATGCTGCATATAGGAAACACATCTAATTGAAAAAGAAATTCATAGACTGAAAGTCAAAGGATGGAAAACAATAAATACTCCATGCAACAGGAACTCAGATAAAAAGCAGGGTTAGCTATTCTATTTGTAGACAAAGTGTATTTCAAGCCAAGACTGATCAGAAAAGACAAGGAAGATCACTATATACTTGTTAAAACAACAATCCAAGAGGAAGAAATAACAATCATAAGTATATATGCAGCAAATAGCAGTGCATCCAACAATATAAAACAAAAATCAATGGTTATGACAAATCAAATAAGCATTAATACAATCATAACAGAGGACCTCAATACTCTAATGCCACAAATAGATAAACTAGACAAGAACTCAACAAAGAAATTTCAGAACTGAACAACACATTTGAACAAGTGGACTTAGTAGATATCTACAGTGTGGCACCTCACAACAACAGAACACACATTCTTCTCAGCTACATGGGGACATTCTCCAAAATAGACCACATACAAACTCATAGAACATGCTTAAATAAATGCAAAGAAACTGAAACTATTCCTTGCAAATTATCAGATTATATTGCAATGAAATTAGAAATCAATGGCAATATAAACCAAAAAACTGCAAAAATAAATGGAAATTAAATAACATCCTTCTGAACAACCAATGGGTCACAGATGAAATTAAAGAAGAAATTAGACAGTTTCTACAATTAAATGATATGCCAACACAACATACTGGAACCTATGGGATACAACAAAAGCAGTGCTATGAGGGAAATTTATGACTGAATTCCCACATCAGAAAAACAGACAGAGCTCAAATAAATAACCTAATGTTGAACCTCAAGCTTCCAGAAAAAGAAGAGCAAGTTAAAACCAAAGCATGTACAAGGGAAGAAATTATAAAGATCAGTGCAGAAATTAATGTAACTGAGACTACAAAAACAATACATAAAATCAATGAATCAAAGGAACTTGTGCTTCAAAATATTAAATAAAACTGACAGACCCTTAGCCAATCTTCTTTGGAAGATTAGGAATGAAAAGGATGAAATCACAACAGATCCTGCAGAAATCCAGAAGGTCATCAGTATTTTGAGAACCTGTACTCTAAAAAGATGGAAAACACAGATGAAACAGACAGATTCCTAGATACATATGAATTAACAAAGCTGAATCAAGAGGATAAAAAATTCTAAATAAACCAAGATCAGTCAATGAAACTGAAGATGTAATCAAAAACTTACCAACAAAGAAAAGCCCAGGTCCTGATGGATTCACTGCTGAATTCTACAAGAAACTTGGACAAGATCTAATGGCACTACTTCTCAAACTCTTTAAGGAAATTGAAAGGGAATCAATATTCCCAAACTCATTCCTGGAAGCAAGCATCACTTTGATCCCCAAAGAAGAGAAAGACCCAACCAAAAACGACAACTACAGGCCAATCTCCGTAATAAACATAGGCACTAAAATCCTCAATAAGATACTGACAAACAAAATGTAGCAAATCATCAAGAAGATTATAAACAAGTATATGACCAAGGAGGATTTATCCCACAGGTGCAGGGATGAATCAACATGTGCACGTCAATAAATGTAATACACCAGGCCAGGGATTTAGCTCAGTGGTTCTGGCACCTGCCTTGCAAGAGCAAGGTGCAGAGTTCGATCCCCAGTACCAAAAACATAAATAAATAAATAAATAAATAAATAAATAAATAAATAAATAAATAAATGTGATATACCACATTAATAGAACCAAGGACAAAAATCACATAATCATCTTAACAGATGCAGAAAAAGCATTTGACAAAATCCACCACCCATTCATGATAAAAATCTTACAGAATATTGGAAGAGAAGATCTTTATCCCAATCTGATAAAAGTCATCTATGACAAACCAACACCATACTAAAAGGTCAAATCCTGAAAATTTCCCTCTGAGATCAGGAATAAGACAAGGATGTCTACTGACCCCTCTGCTCTTCAATATTAGCCAGAGCAATTAGAAAAGAGAAAAAAAAATAAAAGGAATAAGGGTAGGAAAGGAAGAAGTTAAACCATTATTATTGAGTTATCATTATTTGTTATTGTTAAGTTATCATTATTTGTGGATGACATAATACTCTAAATAGAAGACCCCCAAAATTCCACCAAAAGACTTCTAGATTTAACTGGTAGTAGCACAGCTGGATACAAAGTTAACACTCAAAACTTAATGGCATTACTGTATACAAATAACAAACTCACTGAGAGAGAAATTAGGGAAACAACACCTTTTACAATAGGATCAAAAAAAATGAAATATCGGACTGGGGATTTACCTCAGTGGTTCCACTGCCTCACAAGCAGAAGGTCCTGAGTTCAATCCCCGGTACCAAAAATAAATAAATAAATAAACAAACAAACAAACAAAATACCTAGGCATCAATCTAACAAAGGAAGTAAAAGACCTTTACAAGGAAAACTATAGCACTCTGAAAGAGGAGATCAAGGAGGATATAAGAAAATGGAAAGACATCCCTTGTTCTTGGGCAGGATTAACCAACACAGTGAAAAAGGTCATACTTCTAAAACCATTACATAGATGTAATGCAATCCCGATCAAAACACTAGGAGCATACCTCACAGAACTGGAGAAAAACAAACCTAGACCTGTATCTCTCACCATGCACTAAATTTGAAATGGATCAAAGATCTAAATATTAAATCAGAAACACTAAAACTGCTGGAAGATATAATAGGTAAAACTTGAAAACATAAGTGTAGGCAAAGATTTTATGAACAAAACTTAATCACACAGGAAATATTACAAAGAATCAACAACTGGGATCTCATCTTATTAAAAAGCTTTTTTGCACAGCAAAAGAAACCATCAATGTACTTTCCAAAGAAGACCAAAAAACTCTGCCAAAAGACTTCTAAACAGATTCAGTAGAGTAGCTGGATACAAGGTCAACACTCAAAAAAACAATAGCCTTCTGTACACAAATAACAGACTCACTGAGAGAGAAATTAGGGAAACAATCCCTTTTACAATAACATCCAAAAAAATGAAGTATCTAGGAATCAATCTAACAAAGGAAGCAAAAGATCTCTACACTGAAAACTACAGCGCTATGAAAAAAAGAGATCGAAGAGGATATAAGAAAATGGAAAGACATCCCTTGCTCCTGGGCAGGATAAACCAATATAGTGAAAATGGCCATACTTCCAAAACTACTATATAGATTTAATGCAATGCTGATTGAAATTTCAACAATATACTTCACAGAACT
>NW_004624849.1:516375-535415 GCF_000247695.1 Heterocephalus glaber | reverse complement strand
AAAAAAAAAAAAAGAGTAGGAAAAAATTATTGAGAGAAACATAGCTTCTGCCTAAGAGAGACAGAAGGGGAACCGCAAAGTGGCTTACCCACTCACCCAACTTCTCAAAGGTGTTTTATGGGATAAACCCATGAGGTGAGGCAGGTTCAAGGTGGGACAAAACTATAGTCAACTAGTAAGATTGCAAGTACAGTTGCTTAGGTAATACTGATCTAATGAGAAATCACAAGGTGGATAAAACTATGAGCAACCAATAAGATTATAACAAGTATAGTCCCTTAGGCAATACTGATTAAATGGGGATCCAGTGGGGCAGCGAGCGTACAAGGAATGGGCAAGGATTTTTGGTGGTAAGGGGTGTCAGGGATCTCTCTTGGAAGATCTCAGTCCCTCAACCTGGTGATTGATACCTATTTAGAGTATCAATCAATGCATCCATGCTATGCAGGTGTGGGTATGGTTGTTTCTCTTCTTTTACAATGCTGGCTTTCAGTGAATGTGTCTTGATTGTCCTCCATGTTGGCTCCTCCACTGTCCTCCATGTTGGCTCCTCAATTGTCCTCCATACTGGCTTCTTGAGGGCCAGCCCTGTCTAACTGTCTATAAGATATCTAATTAACTTACCTATCTACAATATTCCCCCTCTGAAGAAGTACTGTCAACTGCTGTGAGGGGGAAAAGGGCAAAGACCATTCTGGCTACTTCTGGCTGAAGAGGGTTGTAGCTGTGGTCAGCTGTCAGAGTTATTCTCAAGAGGGTTTATCTAAAGGCCCTGAATAGGCACCAGGCATTGTCATCTTGGGTAGGCATATAGCTTTGAGTCTCCAACCAGTAATCTCGGGGGAAGACCTCCAAAATAATGTAGAAGGAAAAGATGCAACTCCCAAACCTGCTAGATATCCAAAGTGTGAGTTTGTGTTCTCTAAAATCAAAGAATGAATTCTAGGAACAATGAAGGTTAAGAGTAGGAAAAATTTATTGAGAGAAAGATAGCTTCTGCTCAAGAGAGACAGGAAGAGGACCAGAGAGTGGGTTACCCCAAGATGTGGGTTTTTTTATACAATGGAGTACTACTCTGCCATAAAGAAAAATAAACTTGATACATTTCTAGGTAAATGGATGCCCTTTGAGACCATACTCTTAAGTGAAATAAATCAGACACACATGTTCCAATATCTGTTTCTCTCTGTCTCTCTCTGTCTCTCTCTCCTCTCTCTCTCTTTCATACTAGGAATCGAACTCAAGACCTCGTGCTTACTAGGCAGGTGCTGCTGAGCTACATCCTCGGCCCACACTGTTTCTCTTATGTAAGAAACTGAAAGGGTAAATGAGGACCAAAATGTATATTAGATATTGGAAAGTAGGAAGAAATTGTTCAAAAGGAAAAGGGAACAAGGGAGCCGAAAAAGAAGAAAAAAAGAAAAAAAAGAAAGGAAAAATGGAAATAATGCTTTTGTAAATGAGGAGAATAGAAAAAAAGAAGACTCAAGATATATTATGTACAGGAGGATACTAAGCCTGGGCAACTTAGTGACACATGTCTCAAAATAAAAACTAAAGAAGGGCTGAGATATAACTCAAGATCCTGGGTTCAATCCCCAATACTGCCAAAAAAAACCAAGCAATTTTGAAATATGCAGCAGAAAAGTTTTCTCTGCTCTGCAATTTCTACCAGAATATATACACAATTTTTGCTTCTGAAGGCTAAGGATAGTTGAACACTAGCACATCTTAATCTTGAATTGCTGGAGGAAGAGACAATGAAAGAGCTCAGAAAACCCACACAAATCCCATTACCACCATTTACTCTCTGCCTCAGTTTCTTCATCTGTTAGATGAGTAAAGTAAAATTTATTCCTTAATGCTGTGAACATTAAATTTGTATAACTGTATATATTTATGTAGGGATGCGTGTGCATGCTGCTATTATTTACATACATGCTTGCAATTATTATTCAGTCATCCATTACTGGGAAACCACTAAGCACTGGGGCCTTGTACTATGGGCTAGAGAAGTAGAAAAGACAAACTTTCATTTTTTGCCCTCTTAAAGTACACAGTCATTCAACTATGAGAGACAGACATGTGAACTAATACACAGTCTTCAACTTTTCAAATTAACTCCTGAAACTACCTCTCAATCTATCCAAGATTATCAACCATTTTTATGTTATTTAATTTTTTAACAATTGCTAAAACTCAATGGAAAATTCTAATGGTTTGTTTGTAGGTAGGTAGATAGATGAAAATATATAAATCTTCCCTAAAATACAAATCTACTGATGTTATAATTTTAAACCATATTTTCAATCATGTCTAATTTTTCCTGCTATTCTATTTTTTATCTTTAATGTAGGCTAATCTAAAATATATAAATAAATAAAATTCCGCAAAACTTGAATCTCAATATCCTCCTATTCCAAAAAAGTAACAAATTCTTCCTCTTTTATTTTTCACATTTAACTACATTATCAAAAGATTAACAAATACCCTCAGAAACTACATAGGTCTTAGAACTACACAAAGACAATAATAGCTAAATGAATGCTGACAGGAGGTTTTTATCATTTAGTTGAAAATGAATTACTTGGTAGTGTGACACATTTTTTTTTTGATGTTATAATCGAGCATTTATACATTTTCTTTAATAAAACAATATTCATTCATTTTCAAAAATATCTTATTCTTTCATCATCTTACTTTGCATCACTCGTTCAACAATAAAATATCTTAACTGCATCCTATTGCAAATTTACAGTACTAATCCTTGCCAGCCATCTTGTTTTCAGCTTGTAACTCTTACAGCCAGCTGCTTTTAGCCAGACTCTATTAGCATATTGGATAATTTAGAAAATAAGCACAAAACTGAAACCTGTAAGATATGGCTCATATTTATCAGGATATATCTGTATTTGAGATATTTCTCTTTAAATATACCTTATTTTATGATTTTCTATTACCTTTCAAAAGAATTCATTCTCTTAATTTAAATGCTCATTCTTGCTTACAGTAATTTTCTCTCCCCTAGATCCTACAAATAAATTTGACCTATTATTGTTTAAATATAAGAATTTTCAATTTTTAATAGAATATACCAACCATAAGCATGTTTGAAGTACTTTCTGTGAAAGCATAGAAGGGTTGTATATTTGACACAGTAATTTACAGGTATAGTCCACCAGTCTAGCCAGAAATTAAGTAATAAAAGCTAACATACATTATTCTCACATCTCAAGGGTATTTCTAAAGCCAGCAGACAATGCTCCACCTATCTTTGACTTGCAACATTCTGCTGTTTGGATGTCAATAACAATGCGGCCTTACCAAGCATCACTGAAGTCTTAGAAGACAAATTATCAAATGCAATTTTTCATATGATGGGAAAGGGTAGGCAGGCCAAAGTATTACTATTAGTGTCTTGTTCGTCAGAACTCTTCCATCACATCCTCACTCATCCTTCATCCTCTAGTTCATCCGTACTCAATAAATGTTCCAAAATTATGTTCTCATTAACTCATTCTATTGCTTAACAGAAAACTCTTTTTAGCAAGATCTTGTCTCAAAAAACAAAAACTCTCTTTTTAGAAAGATTCTACTAGTTTACTAAATAATACTACCTAAAAAGTCTGATTAACTTGATAGAATATAACACTCTGAAAATAACAACAAGCAAAGCAAAACAGCAGAAAGGGGGAAAAAAGCAAAGATTATAATACTCAATAGGATTAAGGAAGAGCTTTAGCAATCTCATTTTCTCTTCCAAACTCCTCCTCATCTCCAAGGCATTTTTGTTTTTCCTGTGATACTAACTAACCACCCAGGCTGCTGTGGAAACCTCCTGTTAGAAAGGATTTCAAGGCCGCTGTGTCTTGTGAAGAGCCAATCAGATTTCTCTGTTTCATCTGCAACATTCCATCAGGGTTATATAACATTTTAGACACATAAAACATTCTAATAATACAGTATACTTCAATCTATAGTTAGCTATTTACCATCAGTAAATTTGGCACATAAAAATCCATTATTCTGTGTTGTTCAATAAAATAAAAAAGATTTTTTTCTTTTTGAGAGGAGTGAATTTACTTTGTCTAAGAGTTTTTGAAAATACAAAATATAGCACTCTGCAAACTAGTAAGATTAATGCTGAGTCCTTGTTTCGGTCTACAGTAAAATGAGGTAACCTAACACAGTGGCAGACAGCCATACAGTTGTTAATTCTCATCACATACAAAACGTCTTTAGAGTGGAATAAAACATAAATAGATTTTTAAGCTCAGGCTGAATCTTTTGCTAATTTTTTAAAGCACAAAAATATGGCAAGTATTAAAAATGCTTGGACAAATGTTTTCTCAAAACAACCTGAACTTTGAATGTTATACCCACAATACTAACCACAATAAATTATCACAGCAGTATTGTTTCCTATATGTTCAGAATACTTGCAGACACTTGTAAGAGAACCATACAAATGTATTCTCTTTCTCTCTCTCTGCCAGAGGTAATGCTGCATAACTTAAACACTGCTCTTCCATGCTATTAATACAGTACATCAGATGTTCAAAACATATTAAGCTGGAACCCATGTAGTGTGTGTGTGTGTGTGTGTGTGTGTGTGTGTGTATTTTTTAAACAGCTCAAAGGCATCCCGTGATGGTTATAAATCAGCACAGGATTAAAATAGTGTCCCCAAAGCATAACAAACCTGAATCCTTTGGGTGCGGCTTAAGAAAACATATCTTGCCTCAACTGGACAGCTCCCTAGTAACATGTAGCCACAGAAACCCAAAATGTATGAGTACATAAGCAAAGTGCTTCCGGGAGGGGTGGGAACTAAATTTCCATCTTTTTCTATGCTTGATATTCAATTGTTCTACAGTGTACTTCTAAAATAACAATGCATTGAGTCAATGCTATATATTGCTCAAGAAACGAAGGACCGAAAAATTTACTTGCCCTACTTCCTTTATTTTACACTAACTATCTACAACATGGCCATTCTTACATTTTGCTTTCATAAAAGAGATAATCATTTAAATCATGACTGTGCAATGCAAGCTCACACTGCATTACAGTCATCAATAAAATATGAAGTGCCAACTCTCATGTTCCTTCTACTGATTTTTCCATATCTCACCAGAGAATGTTATACTAATGCTTTCTGCTATTATAAAATGAACAATATAGGGAAAAAACATTGACAGGAGCTGCGACAAATGTGCAACAGAGAAAATACAAAACCTACAGGTGCCTACTTTTTAAAAGTCTAATATTAATAGAAAAAAATCTTTCATGAACACTATATAATATTTTATATATATACACTCATACATTGAGCAAATCTGTTTATAAGATATCATACATGCATTTTACTAATGTTACACATGCAATATGCCTGAACCTCTATATATTGAGGGTATGCAGATTTCAGAACTGTAAGTTTTACTCTTAAATGGCCATAATCAAATATTAAAACAGCTAAGAATGTCTGACATACTGAAATATATCTAAGCTTTTAATCTTCTATTCAGTGGAGCAAACCCACCTGTGAATCATATTGACGGTTATTTTTTTCCCAATCCCTGAGCGTCCTGCACCATTTTGTTTGCCTTCTGGACAGTGGAGAAATCGGCAGAACAGCAGTGAAGGAGTGCACTGGAGTCAGCAGAGTCAGTGCCAGCCTCCTACTGCAGTCTGTATATTGAATGCACTCAAACCCACAGGTGCCTACGTAAAATCCTCCAGCTGCAGCATGCAACTTAATGTTTCCTTCAGCAGTAAATCTGTATACTACTTTCATTTTGCTTTAACCTAACAAATGGACAGAATGCACAACACTGTGCTTCCACCTTTTGAAAATGATTTTTTACATAAAATACTTACATAGATCTCTATTTAATAGATAAAAATGACTTTTTAATCAAGAAGATCAGTATAATCATGACAGAAAAATGCAATTCTCATATTTCTAAAACTCCAAACTGATAATTTTAGTTTTGAAAAACCATACACATCTTAGTATCTTCTTATGAGCTAGGTTATGAAAATAATTTTCACATACCGTATGTGTATCACGTATAAATGAATAACAGACTTGCTTCTACTCAGACATTTTCATGGACAAATAATTTATTAGAAGAAAATATAAAACATCTGTTAAAAGGCAAAATGAATCCAAGTAAACTGATGCTCAAAAGTGACATGTGAATCAAGAAACAGAGACTTAGTATCCTTTCACAAAAATTTCAAACACATAATTTCTTCATCCTACCAGGATTATAAAATTTAAAAATGAGAAGAAACTTGAAGCAAATAAATAAATCTAACCTTTTGGTTTTTCAAATGAATAAATAAAGGACCAAAGAGATTAAAGTACCATTCTCAAGGTCACATAATTATTCAATAGCAGAGCCTGCTCTTCTAAACATACATTTTAATGAATGACAAATAACCACTGGCACTCACCCAAGATTAAACAGTAACCCAAATATTACTACAACTGTTTAAAAAATAAAGTTTGTGGTTTTAAAAAAAAAACATCTTTAAGAAAAACAAATCTCCAGGCCCAGATGGTGAATTCTACCAAACATTTAAAGAAGTAATACCCATTTTACAAAATTACTTTCAGAAGACAAGAAGGGAAATATTCTTAACTAATTTTGAGGGCAGAATTAGTCAGATATCAAACAAGACAAAAAAAATTACCAAAAAAGACCAATGAGCATAGAACCCAAAGCCTCAACAAAATATTGGCAAGTCAAATCCAGTAATGTATAAAAAGTAAAACATACTATAAGTGGGATTTATCCTCAAAATGTTGGGCTAGTTCAATATTTCAGAATCACTAAATGTAGTCTACCAACAGTTCACAGAAGAAAAATCACATGATCATATTACCTGATGCAGAAAAAAACACTTAACAAAATTTAACACCTGAAAAAAAGCACAAAAATAGGGGTAGAAAGAAACTTCCTTAACTTGATAGACAGCATCTACCAAAAACCCACCGTTATGGGAAGGGATCTGGAGATGAGGGTAGACAAAAGGGAGAGAAAGGGAATCAGAAAGGATCAAGATGTGATATGCGTATGTTCTAACTCCTCATAATGAACATATTTATTATGTACTACAAATAATAACAAAAAAGAGGCAACAAAAAAAATAATAGCACAAAGAGGGAAAATACTTAGTAGTGACAGGCTGCATGTTCCATTCACTAAGATCAGGAACAAGATGAGAACACCCGTATCTCACATGCTTAGCCACCATTATACTACAAGTATCGGCCAGAGCTATAAGATGAGAAAAAAGAATAAAGTACATACATGCTGAAAAAGAAGAAACAAAACCCTTCCTATTTGCAGCAAATATTGTCCACTTAAAAAAATTCAAAGTAACTGAACAAAAACATTTCTAAGGACTAATAAGTTGGTTTAGCAAAATCAGAGGACTCAAAGCTAGAAGATGAAAAATCAATCATATTTATATATCTATGTATCTATATATCTATACATGTTTTATATATTAGCAATGTCTGCTCAGAACCCAAAATTTAAAAAATAATACTAGAGGAGGAAGGGGGGTAGGCAAGGAGAAGGAAAAGAAGATAAGGAGAAGGAGGGGGAAGAGGAGGAGATGACAATGATGATGATATATAAAGTCTAGTAAAATATGTATCTGATCTACATGATGTTAATAAATGGGGTGAAATGCTAATAAATATCAAAAAAGATCTAAATAAACAGAAAAATGTATCATGTTCATGGACGGGAAGACTCCACGTGGCAAAAATGTTATTCCTACCCCAAATGATCTACAGATTTAATGCAACTCCAACAAAATCCCAGAATAATTTTTTCATAGATATAGACAAGCTAATTCTAAAATTTATATGAAAAGGCAAAGGATCTAAAATAGCTAACACAATTTTGAAAAAGAACAAAATTGGAGGTATCACACTACCCTATTTTAAGACTTACTATAAAAATTCAGTAATCAAGGCAGTACAGTATTGATAAAAGGATAGAAATATAAATCAGTGAACAGAATAGACAGTGCAGAAACACACCCAAACAAATACGGCCAACAGGTTTTTAACAATGATCAAAAGTAATTCAAAGGAGAAAGGATTATATTTTCAACAAAAGTCTTGAAACAACTGCATATCCATATGCAAAAAACAAACACACCAACCTAACTTAATAACTTATATGAAAAAGAAATCAAAATGAATTATAGATACAAATATAAAAACCATAAAACTTTGAGAAGAAAACAAAGGAAAAATATTCAGAACGTGGGATTAAACAAAGTGTTCTGAGGGCATTTGTTTTGTGGGGGGAATGGTTAGTTTAGTTTGGGGGGTTTTTGGTGTTACGTGAACAAACTCAGTCTCTGGCATTCTAAGCACATTCTCTTCCACCCACTAGCCCTGAGTTTTAAGACATGACACCAAAAACATGATTGAATTAAAAATTATAAAATTCATCACTGTTGAGAGAACAAAACAAGCAAAATACATATGCAACAACAGACCTGTATCTAGAATATACAATAAACTTTTAAAACTCAACAATGAAAAAACAAACAACCTAGTGAAAAAAGGTAGGCAAAGGATCTGAAAAGACACTTCACCACAGAAGTTAGGTGAAACGCAAATAAGCACATGAAAAGATATTCATTAGCCAGTGGAGATATGAAATTCAAACCACAATGTGGTACCACCACACATTTAATAGAATGGTTAAATTTTTAAAAAATTGAAATACCAAGTGAATATGGAACAACTGAAATTCTTACACATTGCTGGTGGGAATGAAAATGGTAGGGTAACACAAACCTACCACACCATTCAATAATCCCATTCCTAAGCACTGATCCTAGAAACATGAACATTTAAGTTTACATAAAAACTTGTACATGAATGTCTATAATAACTCTACTTATAATCACCAGAAATTAGAAATAAACAATGTTCTTCTGTGGGTTAATGAAGAAACAAACTGTGATGCATCCACACAATGGCATACCACTTAGCATAGAAAGGAACAGACTATTGCTTGACACAGTAAGTTGGATGAATTTCAAAGGCATTATGCCAAGTGAAAGCCAGTTACTATAGTACTCCATTTATATGACCTTCTCAAAAAAATGAAAACTACTGAGATGGAGAATAGTTCACTGATGTAACCTTTACTATGATAATATACTATTTGTTGTGGTAGGTATACAAACACATACACACACACAAGCATCCTAAGTAACTTCTGCCTTATAATAATGCTCAAAAAGTTTAATCACCATTGGGTTATCATGACTTCTAAGACTAGTTCTCTGCTTTTTCCTCTGGGTCCCCAACTCACTTATCTAACTTCCCTTGGATATCTCATCATCACGTCAAACTTAACATCTCCAAAAATGAACTCAGTGCATCTCCCCCTAAATCCAAATGAACAGCATAACAATTCACTCAATCACCTAAGCCAGAAATATGGTGTCATCTTTGAATGCAAGTTTTGTGAATTACATGATTAGGACAGTGTGACATAATAAGAAACATATGTTTGGCCTCTGCCCTCCCAGTCTTTGAATTTTCCTGGGTAAAGGGGTGATAGGAGCATCTCTGTTATTTGGACTTAGACACCTGGTTACAGACACAAGAGATTCTAAGACTTCTGAAATCTTAAGACAGGGAATACAAATGTCTTTTTTGTATGTATTCTCTGGTGAATATGACTGGTGGGTGGGTGAAGTCTCCTGGATAGCTTCAGGATAGGGACTGACTGCCATAGGTAACAACCATGTGATTAGAGGAAACCTTCAACTTCATCCCTTCAACCTCTGGGCAGGAAGAAAGACTAAGATCAAGTCCAAATATCAGTAACCAATAATTTAATCAATCATGCACACATACTGGAGCCCCAATAAACAACCCAAACTGATGGAACTCTTAGTCAGTGAATGCATCCAGATGAACACATCCATATCCCATCTCCACAAAGACTAAAGTTCCTGTGCTCAGGACCCTGCCAGACTGTCTTATATACTTCTTTATCTTTCTATTCACCTATATTCTTTGTAGTATTGTTTGTTTGGAGTACTGGAGACTGAATCCATGGCCTTCACACTGAGCTACATCACTGGCCTCTCACCCCTTCTCTTTAATTTTGAGACAAGGTCATACTGAGTCACTAAATTTCCCAGACTGGGTTCAAATTTGCAATACTACTGCCTCAACCTCCCACACTGCTGAGATTACATGTGTGTGTCACCATGCCTAGCTGTAGTATTCTTTATTTAAAAAAAAAAAAATAAACATATGCTTTTGTTAGCTCTGCGAGCCACTCTAATACATTATTGACCCCATGGAAGTGGTCACAGGAACTCCTTATTTATACCTAATAGGTCAAAAGTACTGCAGAGACAGAATTCCCATTGTTGTCTAAAGTAGGAGACAGTCTTGTGAAACTAAGCATTCAACTCATGGGGTCTCCACTAACTCCGGGTAGTGTTGAGGCCAGGAGACAGAAGAAAGTTAGGGCACAGGTCCTAAAAAGTTAACCTACATAAACTGAAGGTCAGGGCTTAAGTGAGTTGAAATACAAAAGGCCCAAATAATTAACTTAAGCAAACTGACTATCAGGGCCTAATGGAAAGCAAAGGATAGAGGTCAGGTTCCTAAACAAACTAGAAGGAGCCTTGGAGGGACAGAATACAAACAACTACTTTCCAGACATCAAAACCCTGGCAGCAACTAGTAGCATCCCTGAATTCTGTCACGTTCACCTGTACCAAAAACTGTAGAAAAGGCCTTGGACTTAAACATCAACAGTTTTTTTCACCTTTTGGAAACCCCTTTCCAAACTTTCCAGACATCAAAACTCTGGCAGCAACTAGTAGCATCCCTGAATTCTGTCACGTTCACCTGTACCAAAAACTGTAGAAAAGCCTTTAGACTTAAACAACAACAGTTTTTTTCACCTTTTGGAAACCCCTTCCCAGACATCGAGGAGACTCTTCTCATTCTTCCTAAATAAACATGCACTCAGTCATTCCCTACCACTTGCTGTTTTGTCAGCTTCAATCTTCCATTGCCCCAAAACAAGGACCCAGAGCAGGAAGGAGCTAGTTACAGTGGCAGAATTGAATTGTAGGCCTCAGTTGGTGTCCAGGGAGCTGGAGAACTGCTTAATGTATGAGTAGTACATTTGGTGTCAGAAGTCTTAAGAGTTTTTCTTTTAGTAACTTGATCATCTCTCATCTACATGCTGCTGCAATGGCTCCTAAAGGTAACAGGAGTTTTATTTTGTTTTTTGCCTAACATCACACACATTCCATTCAGAGGTTCTTTACCAACCCTCACTTTATCTACTAATTCTACTTCTGTCTTCTGCCACAGCTGGTTTTCACTAAAACAGGTACCCAAGAAGAGATGATCACAAACCTTTCCCAAACCCTGTAGACTTGTCTACGGGTGGATATCAGATCTAAGTTAGGCCAGAGGTTAATTTATGGTAGCCAACCAGAGTATCTAATTACCTGTATGAAAATTCCTGAATATAGTTTATTAAATGCGTCAAGCCTTCTCACAGGTTCATGCCTTTATACTTGCTGTATTCCCTGCCTAAAAGTTTCTTTTCCCCATTTCTTGAATTGGCTAACTACTCAATAGGCACAATGATAGTCACCACCTCCAACAAGAACTGCTGCAGTTTTCTCCTGTCTGAGACAGAAGTCATTTCTCTGCACTCCAGCAGTACTCTGTGTAGAACAGTATCGTGGTACTTCTCATATCATATTTTAATAATATTGGTTTACTTATGCTATGTAATATAATGTTACAGATGATCTTGCCCCACCCCCCGATACTGGGAATTGAACCCAGGGCTTTCACATTGAGCTACATTTTTTTTTTTAAGACCTATTTCACTAAGTTGTCCAGGTGGGGCTTGAGCTTTGGGTCTTCCTGCATTGGCCTTCCAGAGTGCTGGGACTACAGGCATGAGCTACCACTACCACCAATTTAGTAGTCTGGTCATCCATTTTCAAAAGGGAAACAAAACAGGACAGCAAAGTGACACAGTATTCTAATTAAAGAAATTACTGCTCTGACAGACTAATATTTGAATGATACCAGAGGTAATTATACAATATGAGGTAAATTTCTGAAGCAAAAAAGTGTAGACAGGTATTATGTTGAAAAAAAATTATATTTTTCTTCAGTACTGTATTATCTTTCTCCCACTGAACATTCCCAAGACGAGTCTTTTGTGTTTAGGATGTCTTCTTTTTAGCAACTTTCTAACTCACCGTAGATTCCAGAAATAGAATTAGTGTAATGACCAGAATGGACCATATAGCCTTTTATCTCCATTTATAGCAAATGCTGTTTTTTCTATTTGAATGCCTAACATCTCAGGTTAGCCTTCAAAACACAACTTGCATTATCTTCTCCTCCTTGCCTCTTCTCCAACTGTACTGACCCTGATGGTTTAGAAATGTTTCTTTGATTAGACTTTGACGTTCCTGCAAGTAGAATTATCCCAGGAGGTATCACAATTCCTGATACAGTATACAGTATACAGTAAACATCGAAAGATCATTATGAAGTGAATTATCAAAACAGATTTGGAAGAAGCTGTAAGTTTTTTTCATGACAGTTTTGTATGACACAGATTTCCAAAATGCATTTATCATCACAGAAAATTCTATTGAACAGCACTAAGCTAAAGGGTTGGTAAATTACTTTTAAATGATCCAAAACTACTTTTAGGGTAGGGGGAAGCAGTACTGGAGATTGAACCCAGGGCCTTCACACTGAGCTACAACCCCAGTACTTGTTTCATTTATTAATTTTGAGACAAGGTTTTGCTAAATTGCTAAGGTGCTCAGGCAGGGTTTGAATTTGCAATACTCCTGCCTCAGCCTCCCTTAGTGCTAGAATTATAAGTGTACCATGCCTGGCTTATCACCAACTTTTAAAGAAAAACACAACTTAAGCCTGGAATAATTTGACTTTTTCAGAAAACTGATACCATTAGACAAAATGGATATGAGATATTCCCATCATACACATGATACGGCATGAATTACTGCCTGAGAAGTCTTAGAATAATTATGTTATTTGCCAAATTTTCAAATTTTACACATGGATTTCTAGTTAATGCAGACTGTGCAATATATGAGCATACTTTTGGTTAAAGTACCTAATGTATTGTATAACATTTAATAAATGTATGCTAAATCTAAATCAATTGTACAAAACAATGAACAAAGTATTCTGCACAGCTTAAATTTTCATATACATAAACAAAAGATACTTCAATATTACAGACTCATGAAGATAGTAAAATCACTGTTATAGTGCCACTGGATAGGGTCTGAGAAGGCCTCAATTGAGCCAGCCTAGTGAGCTCCTGACTCGTATCATGGAAAAAGAATTTTAGAGTTAAAGTAATGATTCCAGCTAGAGTAACTGGAGAGGACATGCTCTGATGCACAGGTCCAGGGTGGCCTGCTCACAACAGCAGGAGGCCAGCTCTTAAGGCTTAGTGGAGCTGGGCCAGGGTCCAGTGATTCATTATTTCACTTTTAGTTTCCACAGCTCCAGAGGAATCCTTAGGGCCTGAAGGATTATTTGGTTCCCATGAGATGATCTTCCTTGCTCAGGAGGGGGCTGCCTTGTTTAGTCATGAGATAATTGTTTCTGCTTAGAGGGAGGTGATTTCATCATGGGGTGGTCTTCAAGGCTCTACTTTTCCTAGAACCCAGGTGATAATAGGTTTAGAGACTTCTAGACTTCCTTCCAGAGGGGTTTAGAACTGAACATTGAGAAAGCTTTCAGTTGAGTATCCCTGTAAACTCTGAAAATTACATCAGTTACTCTTATCTTGGTGTTCTATGTCTTGGGGGGGGGTGGGGGTGGCAGAGGTGCTGGGGAGTGAACCTTGGGATTTTCCAATGATCTATATCCCAGTCCTTTTTCAATCTTTATTTTTTGAGACAAGGTCTTGCTAAAGTTACGCAAGCTGGGCTGGAATTCATGATCTTCCCAGAGCTTCCCAAGAGTGCTGATATCACAGCCATGTGCTACTAATATAAATAGTACAATTGGGGCTGCAGTGCCCCTCCCTTCCACTCTGTGCTGGACTACTCACCTGAGCAACACTCCAGGGCCAACCCACCACCACCACCCTTGTCCAAAGGACAAAGATCCCTGAACCTGCCCTGGAAAATTCCAAAATCTCAAACCAAGATGCATACACACCAGACCTGCTGGCATGACCTGCACTAACCTTTCTTCACCTGGGGCTCACTGAAGGTTCATGCATTTGGCTGCATCTCATACACACACTATATCCAATTCTTTGTTCATCCCACTCAAGAACCTAGGAACCTGTCTCAGACCTCTTCACCCACAATAACACCACCATACTCAGCTGTAACCTCAGTTTTGAAGGTGAATGAGATAAGGTAGGTTAATTTAGGGATAATAAATCTTCTAACAAAGACACATCCCATGTGATTATTGTATCTATGAGCAGAGCCTAGCTTGGATCTGATCAGTTTTAAGGTAATAAAGGAGACAAAAAATTGAGTTTCTTTGTCTCCTTTCTACCTATTTATTTCTTCTACCTCAATAGAATTAGTGTTGTATGTTTATTATATATCTTTTTATCACTGTTACTTCACTGATGATATATACTATTGGCTGTAGAAATAATTTTACAAAAGATATTTTATGAGAAAGTTTGCATGGAGTTACCATGCAAAGGGTGGCAGAACACACCACTCTAAAATGCTACTTTGGTATAAAGATTATTTTGAGTTAAAGGCACTAGAAAATCAGCAGATGCAAGAAGGGCACCGTGACCTTCCTTTTTCTTCCTGAAAGAAAGTGAAACTCCTATATGAAAGACACTTTCCCCGTATCAGGAAAAGACAAATATTTTTATCACCAAAGATGAGAAGTTGTAGTCAAGAGATACTTGTAAAAACCAATTTTGTTAAATGAACTATTTATTACCTTGCTACTTATTCCTCTATGGTTAATTAACTGTCCTAACCCAAGCCCCTTTCTCTTGGTGCTACAAGTAACTACTCTTCCTCCAACTTAGTATAATAAGTATTCAGCTCTGGTTCTCTGGGTCTTCATTTTCCTATGAAGGCTTCCATGTACATGTAAAAATCTGTATTTTTTTCTCCTGTTAATCTGTCTTATGTCAATTTAATTGTCAAGACCAGCTGAAACCCATAGAAGGCAGTAGTAAAGTTTTGCCTCTGCTACACATGCAAAAAACAGAGCCTCATTCTAACAGTAAAGACATTTTTAATGTTACTTGCTCCTTCAATTTACTAAAAATGAAATATTTAAATATTTTCTTAAAAGGCAAACAAAACCTGGCTTGGCTTCTTTAATTTAGAAACATGACCAGATTACTTTCTAGCTTAGTAAGATATTAAAGATCCCTCGGGAACTCCTATAAGAACCAAGATTTTTGTTCTTTTTGTTGTTGTTGTTCATGTTGTTTCTTTTGAGTTAAGGTCTCACTATGTAGTCCAGGCTGGCCCTGAACATGCTATGTGTCCCTGGCTGGCGTTTAACTTGTGACCCACCTGCTTCACCTTCTCAAATGCTGAGATTACAGGCATGTAGCACTATGCCTGGCTGAAGAGGGGTTTTTTTTGCTGTTGTTGGTTTTTTGTTTGTCAAGTTCTTTGTTTGTTTGCAATACTAGGGATTGAGCCCAGGACTTTCACACTAACTACATCTCTAGCCCATTTTTTATATTTCGAGACAGAGTCTCATTAATTCACCAAGTTGCCCAGGTTGTACCTGAACTTATGATCCTCCTGTCTCAGCCTCCTAGAGTGCTAGGATTACAAGTGTATGCCACCACATCCAGCTAAAAACATATTCTAGAGAACTTGGAAGAACAGAAGTCTATGATTATTGTACCATATTAATTTTTAAAAGATAGCTAGCTCTTCTTGTAGCATCTTACTCACTTCTATCATTAGCTTTTCACTATTATGAGTACCTCTATAGATTTTTATTAAAATTCCCATATATTAAGGACAACACCTCACAATTATATTACATGTATGTGCAAGAGCATATACCTGTGATCAAGAGTTTTTTATTTGAAATATTTAAAGTTTTATAAGCAACCAAAAAACTAGAAACAGATGAAAAGTTTGACTACATTAAAATAATTTATTGCTTTAACTTGGTGCAAGCATTACCATATGTCAAGACATGCAGTATGAAAAGTATACCGTTAAGAACAAAATTGTATATTTAATTCATTATTTAAATCCCTTTTTAAAATCAAATATCAGGACTTCCAGGAAGATGGCAGAATGGTGAGCAGCAAAGAAAGAGCCTCTCCAAGATCTGGTGACCAGAAACTGGAATATAGTAACATGAGGAAGAGAAGAAAGGGGGAAGTGGGACCCTGGGATCCAGGAAGGATCTGAAGCAAGAAGTGAAGCCCACTGGGTGAGCAAAGAGAGAAATTTCAAGGAAGAAGGAGGTGGTAGGTGGCACTTTCTCCCTGAGCCCTGATCACTGCATGGGAGGTACAGCTTGAACCTGCAGATGCACAGTGATTACTGGCAGCCCCAGAGGCCTCCACAGAGATGCACAACAGTGGATGTGGCAGACTGCAGTGGCTGGTGACTTATATGGGTTCAGATGTCCCCCAGGAGAGGGCAACTGACCAGTAGCCATCTTGAAGAGGCGCCAACTGAGCTCAGAACTCAGAACAGCTACAGGTCGGCTCCATGTAGTAGCTCCCAGTGTCACAGGGATGCTACCAAGTTCAGGTCAGCAGGAGGTCAAGGACCAAGAGTTCAAGCTGGCAGGAGACACAGAGACTATTTTAGGGTTAACAAATCCAGTTCCAGCCTCACATTCAGAAACTAGCCTGAACTTCAGTGGAACTAAAGGTGCGGGCTTGCTGGGATTATCCACTACCCCACCATAAAGCTTTGGCTGTCTTGCTGGGATTAATAAACTCAGATCTGGACTCTATCTGTCCATGCTGTCTACCAGTGTCATCAGACCACTGTCTGCCAGTGACAGGCAGACTCACAGCTTGAAGTGGACATTTATTTTTCTTTGTTGTTGTTCTTGTCTTTTTTTTTTCCTTTCTGGTTTCTCTGGGGTTTTTGTTTTTTCCTGATGGTTTGTTCCTGTTTTTGTATGAGTGTGAACACAGTTTCTAGTTTTTTTGTCGTTGTTCTGTTCTGTTCTCATTTTTATTTCTTCCTTGTGTCTTTTCCTGTCTCATTCACCAGTTTCCCAGAGTTGATTTGATCTTCATTTGTCCTCCAGCCTTGCTTCTAATCTCTTCCTCTTCTTCTATTTCTCTATTTCCCGCCCCCCTTAAATTTTCTCCCCTGAGCCATGGGTGGTGGCACACGCCTGTAATCCCAACACTCAAGAGGCTAAGGGAGGAGGATCACCATGAGTTCGAGGCCAGCCTGGGCTACTAGTGAGTTCAGGGCCAGTCTGAATTACAAAGGGAGGCCCTGCCTCAAATAACGAACAACAAAATGAAGAACTACTCAGCCGTGAAGAGTGAAAAACTAGAGACATTTATAGCAAAATGGATGCACATTGAGGAATACTCTTAAGTGAAATAAATAGGACACATGTGTAAATACCAAATAGTTTCTCAGGTGTGAGAAACAAAGTGTATATAAGGATCAAAATATATAGTATATAATGTGAAATAGGAAGAAAAGATCTAAAAGGGAAGGGGAATTAGAAGGGGTAGGGAAAAGGAAAAAACGGAAAGGAAAAAATATGAGAAAAGAAAAAAAAGGAACTCTTTGTAAATACGAAGGGATGGAGGGGGTTAAGGGAGGGCAGGAGAATGGGGAAAAAATGGGAACCAAGATATATCATGTAAAGGTACAAATTCCCAATGATGAATGTCATTGTATTGTATACCTAAAATGTACCAATAAACTTAATGAAACAAAAATTTGTCTCCCAAGGGTAAAATCACAGAATTAAGAGCTTATTTACTGCATACAATTTTTTGGTTTGTTTTAGATTGTTAAATAACAACAAATCTATTTCATATGGTTAACAGTGGCAAATTAATAGTTATGACAGTTTGTCATTTCCTAGGCTGTGTTTGATGCTATTGTTATTGTTGACTGTACTACTTTAGTCAAGGTGGCATAACTGTTCTAATAAATTGTTCTTCCTGGTATGCCAAGACTGAGATTAACTAAAAGTCTTAAAAAAATATTATAGGCCAGTGCCAAAGAACCAGGGCTGGGTCAAGTAGGTACCAACTTCTCATCCCCAATAAATTGAAGAGGTAGGATACTGCAACAGACTCAAAACAAAAAGCCAACGACATGTGAAAGACACCTCTGAGAAGTAGTCATTTACAGAGGATTTTAAACACTAGTAATAAAGCTATTTATCATAAGTAATTTATAAGTATCAACCCAGGATTAAACTAAATATATATATGTATATATGTGTGTGTGTGTGTGTTTGTGTATAGATATAGATAGACAGATAGATAGATAAAAAAAATAAGAAGACACTTTAAAAAGATGCAACCCCAGACAAGACAAACCCAGGGGACAAAGAGGTGGAACAATCTGAAAGGCACCCACCTGGCACTATGAAGTGGTAACAACAAAAGTAAAAAGGCAGATAAATGAAGCTTTAGGAAAAAAAAATCAAATCAGAAAAAATCTCTTAGAGGGTCAGGGATTTAGCTCAGTGGTTCCAGTGCCTGCCTTGCAAGCGCCAGGTCCCAAGTTCAATCCCCAGCAGCAAAAAATAAATAAATACATACATACATACATACTCTCTCGGATATCTACAGAGATGGTAACCACAATGAAAGATATGTGTAGTCATGTATAAACAACGAATAGTTTCTCTGGTGTGAGAAACTGAAAGTGTAAATAAGGACTAAAATGTATATTAGGTAATGTGAAATAGGAAGAAAAGGGGCAAAGGAGAAGGAAGTGGGAGGGGTAGGGGAAAGGAAAGAAGGGAATGGAAT
>NW_004624849.1:488890-511669 GCF_000247695.1 Heterocephalus glaber | reverse complement strand
CTAGGAATATACTTTCTTTAATAGGTGCTATTTAAATTTTATATTTCCTCCAGAGTCAGTTTCATTAATTTGTCTTCCAAGGTACTTCTTAGAAGTTTTCAAATTTATTTCAAAAAAGACTTTTGTAATATGCTTTTTGTGGCAATGTCCTCTAAATTTTGATACTGTAAGTAAAACAAGGTATTACTGATATTGTGTAATAGGAAGAAATGATCTAAAGGAGCATGGGAAGTGGGAGGGGTAGGGAAAAAGAAAGAAGGAAAAAGAAAAAATATGAGAAAAGGAAAAAAATTGAAACAAAGTCATTGTAAATAGGGGTGAAGGGGGTGAAGGGAGGGCAGGGGAAGGGGAAGAATAAGAACCAAGATACATCATGTACAAGTTCAAGATCCCAATGATGAATGTAACTGTATTTTATACCTAAAATGTACCAATAAACTTAATGGAAAAAAAAATATATATATAAGCACCAAATACCAGTGCACCCAACTATATAAAACAAATATTAATGGACACGAAAAATCAAATAAGCACTAATATAATTGTAATGGGGGACCTCAATATCCCAGTGTCACAAATAGACAGATCAACTAGACAAAAAGCCAACAATGAAATATTAGAACTAAACCAAACATGTGAACAAATGGACTTAGCAGATGTCTACAGTGTTCCACCCCAAAACATTAGAATACACTTTCTTTTCAGCTGTGTATGGGATGTTCTTCAAATAGATCACATACTAGCTCATAGAACATGCTTAATTAAATGCAAAGGAATTGAAATTATTCCATGCATATTACCAGACCATAGTGCAATGAAATTGAAAATCAATGGCAAAAGAAGCCAAAAAAAATCTTCATAAACAAATGGGAACTAAATAACACCCTCCTGAACAAACAATGGGTCATAGATGAAACTAAAGAAGAAATTAGACAGTTTCTACAATTGTATGATAATGCCAATGCAACATACCTGAACTTGTGGGACACAATGAAGGCATTCTTACGAGGGAAATTTATAGCGGTAAATACCCATATCAGGAAAACAGAGCAAGTGCAAATAAACAACCTAATGTTGAAGCTTAAGCTTGTAGAAAAAAAGAGCAAGTCAAGCCCAAAGCTTGTACCTGGGAGGAAATCATAAAAATCAGAGCAGAAAGTAATGCAATGGAGACTAAAAAAGAATCAATGACTCAAAGAGGTGGTTCTTTGAAAGATTAAATAAAACTGACAAATCCTTAGCCAACTTTCCAAAAAAAGGAAAGACTTAAATCCATGCCATTAGGAATAAAAAAAGTGAAATCACAACACATCTTGCAGAAATCCAGACGATCATCAATACCTACTTTGAGAACCTGTATTCTAGTAATATAGAAAACCCAGAAGAAATGGACAGATTCCTAGATACATATGAATTACCAAAGCTAAATAAAGAAGATATAAAATTCTAAATAAACCAGTATCAGTCAATGAAATTGAAGATGTAATCAAAAACCTACCAACAAAGAAAAGCCCAGGCCCAGACAGATTCACTGCTGAATTCCACAAGAAATTTAGTGAAGACTTAATGCTGCCACTTCTCAAACTCTTCAATGAAATTGAAAGGGAAGCATTACTGCCAAACTCATTCCTGGAAGCAAGCATTACCCTGATATCAAAAGAAGGATCCAACCAAAAAAGAGAACTATAGGACAATCTCCCTAATGAACATAGATGCAAAAATCCTCAATAAGATACTGGCAAACAGAATGCAGCAAATGATCAGGAAGATTATACACCATGACCAAGCAGGATTCATCCCAGGGATGCAGAGCTGGTTCAACATACACAAATCAATAAATGTAATTGCCATATTAAAAGAACCAAGGACAAAAACCACTTGATCATCTCAATAGATGCAAAAGCATCTGACAAATCCAACACTCATTCAGGATAAAAAACCCTATAGAAAACTGAAATAGAAGGTCTTTATCTCAATCTGATAAAAACCATCTGTGACAAACCAACAGTCAACATCATACTCAATAGTCAAAAAATTAAAGCTTTCACTCTAAAATCAGGAACAAGACAAGGATGTCCTCTGTCACCACTCTTATTCAATAGAGTTCTGGAAATAATAGCCAGAGCAATTAGGCAAGAGAAAGAAATAAAAAGGATAAGGATAGGAAAGGAAGAAGTTAAATTATCATTATTTGTAGATGACATGATACTCTACATAGAAGACTCCCAAAACTCCACCAAAAGACTTCTAGATTTAATAATCAAATTCAGTAGTCCAGCTGGATACAAAGTCAACACTCAAAAATCAACAGCATTCCCGTACACAAATAACAAAACCACTGAGAAAGACATTAGGGAAACAACACCTTTCACAATAGCATCAACAAAATGAAATACCTAGGAATCAATCTAAAAAAGGAAGTAAAAGACCTCTGTATGGAAAGCTCTCTCTTGTTCTTCGGTAGGAAGAACCAACAGAGTGAAAATGGCCATCTTTCCAAAATTGTTATACAGATTTAATACAATGCTAATCAGAATTCCACACGTATCTCACAGAATTAGAAAAAACAATTCTAAAATTAATTTGAAACCAAAAGATACCTAGAATAGCAAAGGCAATTCTGGGAAACAGAAGCAAGACATGGGGCATCACAGCCCCTAACTTGAAATTATACTACAAAGCTACTGTGATAAAAACAGCATGGTACTGGCAAAAACAACAGACCTGAGGATCAATGAAACAGATTAGAAGATGCAGAAACAACTCCAGACATACTCAGCCAACTTATCTTTGACAAAGAAGCCAAATACCTTCTCTGGAAGAAAGATAGCCTCTTTAGTAAATGGTGCTGCTGGGCTAAGTTTTTAGCTCAGTGGCACCACACCTGCCTCACAAAAGCAAGGTCCTGAATTCGATCCCCAGTACAAAAAAAAAAAAATAAATGATGCTGGAAAAACTGGGTCTCTGCTGAAGATTAAAACTAGATCCATATCTTTCACCACACACTAAACTCAAATCAAAATGGATCAAAGATCTAAATATTAAAACAGAATCAATCTGCTGGAAGATAGAATAGGTAGAACTCTCAAAGACATTGATGTAGGCGGACTTTATGAACAAAACCCTGACTGCACAGGAACTATCACAAAGAATCAACAACTGGGATCTCATTTTATTAAAAAGCATTTGCACAGCAAAAGAAACCACTAACAGAGTGAAGAGACAACCCACAGTGTGGGAAAAAAATTTTGCCAGCTATTCCTCAGAAAAAGGACTACTATCTAGAATATATAAAGAACTAAAAAAAATCAGAACCCCCAAATTAAAAGACCCAATTAAAAAATGGGCATCCAAAATGAATAGACACTTCTCAGATGAAAAACTAAAACCAGCAAATAAATATACAAAAAAAATGTTCAACATCACTAGTCATTTGAGAGATATAAAATAAAATAATGCTGAGATTCCATCTCATTCCAGAAAGAATGGCTGTTATCAAGAAATCAACCAAATAACAAATGCTGGCCGGGCTGCAGGGGAAAAGAAACCCTTCTCCACTGTTGGTGGGAGTGTCGACTGGTGCAACCAGTGTAGAAATCAGTGTGGAGATTCCTCGATGACAGAGGTTCCATTCGATCCAGCTATTCCCCTTCTTGCTATCTTCCCAAAATAATTAAAAATCATCATACCACAGTGATATATGCACACCCATGTTTACAGCAGCACAGTTTGTAATAGCTAAATCTTGGAAACAGGCCAAATGACCATCAACTGATGAATGGATAAAGAAGATGTAGGTCTGGGGATTTAGCTCAGTGGTGCCACCGCCACCTGCCTTGCAAGCGCAAGGTCCCGAGTTCGATCCCTGGTACCAAAAAAAAAAAAGATGTGGGGTTTTTTATAGAATGGAGTACTACTCCGCCATGAAGAAGGGTAAGCTTGAGACATTTCTAGCTAAATGGATGCACCTTGAGACCATACTCTTAAGTGAAATAAATAAAACACACATTTAACACATTGTTTCTCTCATATGAGAAACTGAAAGTAGAAATAAGGAACAAAATGTATAACAGATATAACAGATATTGGGAAATGGGAAGAAAATGTTCCAGTGAGAAGGAGAATAAGGGAGGGAGGAGGAGAAAAGGGACAAGGAAAAAAAGAGAGAATAGAAGGGAAAAACAAGGGCCAGGGATTTAGCTCAATGGTTCTGCCTCACAAGCACAAGGTCCCAAGTTGCATCCCTGGTACCAAAAAAAAAAAAAAGAAAGGAAAAATGAAAACAAAACTTGTAAATATGGAGGGGAAGCAGGGTCAAAGAGGGGGGAGGGGTAGAAAAAAAGAAAAAATGTATTTTAAAAATAAAATCAGAATTCTGAACCTATTTCTTAACTATTTATTGCAGAATCTCAAATTTATGGTTTTTTGAGACAGGTTCTTGCTATGCAGTTCAGGCTGGCCTTGAACCCACTAAGTATCCCAGACTGGCCTTGAAATCACAGCAATCCTCCTACCTCAACCTCTTGAGTGCCAAGCTTACAGGCATGTGCCACCATGCCTGGCTTTAAACTTGGATTTTTAAAGGAATTAATCTGTAGCAGTAATGCCAAAACTAAACCAGTTTAAATGTTTTATTTTAAACATTTTAAATACTGCTATTTAAAATATGTAAGTTTGAATCGATAATTTATGCAAGTAGTTTTGTCAAGGGAACTTCAATTTGTACTAAAAAATTATTAAATTTCAAGCACCATGCACAAGTGGAGGATAGGGAGAAACTACACAGAAGAATGAAAATTACCATCCTTTAAACTGAAAAAATTAGTCTCTCTTCCTTCTTCTCCATCACGGATGGAAACAATAAACTTTGAAAGTACTAAATTATGAAAGTAGACAATCTGAAAAAATCTGTAGGCTAAAAGAGTACAGTGCAGTGTTAGAAAGGCTTTTAATGTTAAAATTATCCCTAAGTCCTGAGGAATCATAATCTTAATGTTCGAATAAGGGCAAATTAGAAAAGAACTCAGAAAATGAGAATAAACTATGGAGCTAAGTAAATTACATTTGAAACAGTACAAAGGGAAACAGTTTATTTGAGAAATTATTCATTCAATATATGATCACTGTGTATTTAATATGGGCCTGAACAATGCAATGTACCAGTCAGCTAGTCTCTCCACTCAGAAACTGCAGAACAAATTATTTCCTCCCATTCTTTCCACTTTCCAGACACTCTAGTAACCCAAACCTATCTGTTCTATCTTTAAAAAGAAAAGGTCTTTATTATGTATCTTCTATCTTTTTATTTCTACTGCTACTTCCTTAGTCTTTTCATCCTCTCACAACATCTCCTTACTGTAGGCTTTTGGGGGCGGGAGGGACAGGTCTTGCTAGGTTTCCCAGGCCGGCCTCAAACACGTGAGCTCAAGTGATCCTCCTGCTTCCACCTCCCAAGTAGCTAGACTACAGGTGTGTGTTACTGTGTCTGGCTGTAGTCCATTCTTGACACTAATGGCCAAGTTATTGTCCTTAACATGTTATTCATTCATAAAACAAATATGACTGAGTGCCTGTTATGTCACACAGGTGCTAATGATACAGTAGTAGAAAAGAGAATGAATTTGTCGAAAGAATTTTATTCCAGTAGGAAAAACAAATAATAGAACAGAAAAATAAGACATAATAATGAAAAGTGATGGACAAAATTAAAAAGAGGAGTCAAAATAAAAACAGGACTTGGCAAAAGGATCAACTTCACTGAGAAAGTGACCCTAAAAAGTATGGGACATTCCAAGCATAAGAACAGCAAGCATAAAATCCCTAAGGCAGAAGAAATCTAAAAACAAAACAAGAGTATAGGCCAGTGTGGTGGTACACACCTGCAATCCCACCACTAAGGTAGACTGGGCAGGAGGATCACAAATTCTATCCCAGCCCAGGTAACCTAGTGACTTAGAAAGACCCTGTTTCAAAATAAAAATAGTCTGGAGGTGTAGTTCACTGTAAAGGCCCAAGGTTCAGTCCCCAGGTCGGGGAGGCAGGGAGCCTAAAGTTATGTAGTTATAAGAAATTAGGCCAAAGGTAATCAGGAACAGATCTTATAGAAACACAGAAAGACATGGCCTTAATCAACTTATGTTGGTCTCCTATTTAAAGACTATATTTGGCACCTTACTGGCAAAATTCACTATCACTTTCGCTCTTACACTCCATTCTACCTGCCAACCTTCTGTTCCCATTTCTCCATCCCCAAATACTCTATCTTAAACCAGTAGAAGTGGAAAAGACATCCACAATGGGGAATGAGACGCTATCACACTTCATTTCCCCAATTCTAACATTATGTGACACCATAGTTGAGAATCCCTAACACTTTCAGTAAATATTGTAGGAATGTAAGGGTAAAAGATCAAGACCAACAGCATGAACACTTTTTAAAGATAAGTATCTAGGGCCAGGGATTTAGCTCAGTGGTTTCGCTGCCTGCTGCGCAAGCACAAGGACCCAAGTTCAATCCCTGGTACCAAAAAATAAAAATAAAACTTTAAAGATAAGTATCAAGTATTATATTAATATAGAGCTAATAATCAGGAAAACTATAGAGAAATGCTAATATTAATCAGTTTACATTTAAGGTATGATGTAAACGATTACACTTAAGGGGTGGTTTTCAAATAATATTGAGAAACAGAAAAATCAACCTATAACTTATAACTGAAATCCATTTCATATTTCCACGAAAAGCAAGAAAAAAATCAAATATGCAAATTAAAAAATAAAATCTCTCTCAACTCTACCACAAGCAAAACCTTGGTTATTTATTGATTTGCTACATCCTTAGCAACATCAAATCTCAACCTCTTAGTTGCTTCTTCAAAGAAAAATATATAGTTCTCAGATCTGTTTTAACTTAATTCTATTCAACCACCTCATTTATCCAGTGATAACAACACATGTAAAATGAGAATTCCATGGTTTCTACTCCTACTAGCTGTATAATCTTCTCATTTTTTGCTTTTTGTGTTACTGGTAATTGAACCAGGTCTACTCACAATCTAAGTACACATGAACTACACCCCCAGCCCAATTAGCTGCATAACCTTGAGTAAGACTGTTTTCTCTCTCATGTGTAAAATTGAAAGGAATTTGCTTAAATGAGGTAACATATATCATTTACTTCTGTGAAATATGAAACATATACATGTAACTGTTGCTCAACAAATGCTTCATAGATGCTGTTTAATTATATGAGCTCTTTCAATGAAAGAGATATAGATATATAAATGTAAATGTAGTGGTAGTACGAACTACTACAGAAATAAAAGTATATGTTCCTAAGCTATACTAGGGAAGTATTTCTGGGATGTTCATAAATAATACAAGCCATTATTACATTAAGTTCCACATCAGACATACAGGTAATAAATACTATAATATGACTAGCAAAAATGATCACTATAACCAGAGTGAGATATAAGATGGGCTATCATGATTGAGTAGGATTTAAAGACAATTTGAATATAAGGCAAGTTTATTCCAGATAAGGTTAATGTCATGATCAAAGGGGTACAGAAAATACAAGGCATTAAAAAGACTGACCTGGATAAAGTAGAAAGTTTCAAATATGAGTTCAGAGAATTCTGACTAGAGAAGTTAGGTCAAGTCAGGTCTTCCCCAACTAAGTTTCTAAGTGGTCCTTTAGGAAGATTAATATAGCAGCAGGATGAGGGTATAGGCAAGTGAGAAGAAGTCAGAGAAAATAGTGTATTCATTAATTCAACAAATATTTATTCAACTCCTATGAATTTCCAGGCAACATCTAGATGTATCTAGATGCTGGGAATATCTAGACAGTGAGCTCATAGGACTTGAAGAAGACAATCAAAAAACAAAACCAAGCAAACAATGTCAAACTACTGAAGAGTGCCATGTAATATAAGGACAATCTTGAAGAGTGCTATGTAGCATAAGTGTTATGTAGTACAAAAGTGCTATGTAGTATAAGGTGATAGGATAGAATCTGTAATGGAGATGGGTGAGAAGAAAGACCATGAGAGTTTGAAAAAAAGAAGTGAGCAAGCAGTGTTTGTATTATCAAGGATTCTATAGGCTTAGTGAAAAACTTTGAGGTTTACTCTAAGACCTACTAAAATCTATTGTAAGATTCTGAGATGAGAGTTGATACAATCTGATGAAGTTTCATAAGATTACTATGGTCATTTACTAAGCTTAAGCACTGAAAGGAAGAAGACTGACCTATATATGTATATTGATGAAAGACTCTACTGAGCTAAAGAAAAGAATGAGCAAAATGTGTATTTACTACATAAATTGGCTTAATGAGCAAGGGTCAACAAACTTTTTCTGTAATAGGCCAAACTAAATATGTTAATCTCTGTTGCAGCTACAAAATTTTGCTCATATAGCATGAAAGCAGATGTGGCGTCAACAGTATATAAATGAAGGAATTTGGCTGTGTTCCAGTGAAACTTTTTTTGTTTGTTTCACAAAAACAGGTAGGCTAGATTTAGCGTGCAGGCCATGGCACCAACCCCTGGTACAAAAGGTGAAGGAACCCCAAATTCAAACCTATATTTCCCCACTCACTGAGTCATCCCACAAGACTGTTGATAAATTCATGGTGACAATAATCTGGGATACTAGAAGCCTGGCTATAAAGTTGAGAAAGATCTTTCTAATTAGAAGGTGTTTAGATACTGCTAAAAGGAGATGCCTGACATACACAAAAGAACAGACCTAAGTGTAGAGATTAACCAATTCAGCAAGTTTTCAAATCCAAGTGATCAGCTCTTCATCACAGCTGCCTCATATAAAAACATGCTTTTCCTCTCTGTGGAAAAATACTATTTACTCCAGCCTCTATAGTTCTTTGAAACATAATGTCTGGGAAACAAAAGAATAATGTTGGTACATGTGAATAAGAAGTGAAGTATGATCTATAAACAAGTGATAAAGTAAGAAAAGAACACAACCTAGATATGGGAATTAGTAGAGCATCAACTATTACACTATTATTATTAGGTATCACAAACAAGTTAAGAAATAAGAGATAAGCCAGATATCATAACCTCAGTACTTTGGGGGAGTTAAGGTATGAGGATTCCAACTTCAAGTCTAGACTGGGAAAAAATAGAAACTTAAAAAATAAAAAATAAAATAAAATATCTCAAAATAAAAAATAAAAAAGAGCTGAGGGTATAGCTCAGTGCAAAGGCCCTGGATTAAATCCCCAGTACCCAAATTAATTAATTAAATATTTTTAAAAGATGAGGTAAATATAGAGAAAAATGAAAAGATAAAATTTCAGCAGAGAAATGGAATATGTTTTATAGACAAAGTAGATACTCTAGAGCTAACAATCACTACTTGTTTGTATGTTTTTTGGGGGGTTTTTTGGTACCGGAGATCAAACTCGGGTCCTTGCAGTTGCAAGGCAGGCAGCAGAACCACTGAGCTAAATCTCCGGCCCTACCTGAGTTTGATCCCTGGTACAAAAAAAAAATTAAGAATTCATTGGCTGGGATAAGAAGCTGACTGAACACTGTATTAGAAAGTATTGATACACTGGAAGAGAGGTGAATACACATTAACCAAAGGAAAAAGGAGAAAGGAGGAACAAAGAAGAGGAGCAGGAGAAGGAGCAAGAGGAAGAGAAGAAGACAAGAGGAAGAGGAGAAGGCAAGAGGAAGAGGAGAAGGCAAGAGGAAGAAAAACCATTTTGAGAGATATGAGGGAGGATAAAACCAAAAAATCTAACATACAAACTAAATCCCCCCAAAAAAGGTGAAATAAGGATAGAAAAAACACTTTAAGAGATAATGGTTAAGCGTTTTCACAGATGGAGAAAGACCAAAAACACACAGACCAAAGAAGCTCACCAAAATCAAACAAGATAACAGAAAGAAAAGGCTCTTAGATTTAAAATTAGGGCTGGTTGCCAAGGAAACCAACTAAGTGAGTAGAGGTAAGAATATGCAATTTTCAGACTTACCGTCTAAACTCTAGGCAAGGGAAAAGGTCTGAATTTAATCAATCATATCTATACAAAGAAGACTATAAAAATCAGAAAGGATGAGGTTTAGAGAATTTTGTGGTTGGTGAACACATAGAGGTGTTGGGAGGGTGGCACACTCAAAAAGGGCATGCAAGCTCAGTGCGCCTGTGCCCCACACCTTGCTCTATCTCTTCCATGTACTGTTCCTGAATTGTGTTCTTTTATAACAAACAGTAACCTTATAAGTAAACTATTTTCCTGAGTTCTGCAAGCTAAAACAATCAAACCTGAGGGTCATGGAAACCTTCAATTTGTAGCTAAATCAAACAGAAGTTGTGGATCACTTGGGGACCCACCACTTGCAAATGACACCTGACAAGGTGGGGGGGGGGTCAGTTTATGGGACTGAGCCCGAAAGCTGTGGGGTCTGTGCTAACTGCAGGAAGATGGTGTTAAAATGGATCAAACTACAAAATATCTAGTTAGATCTGCCAAAATTGACATGAATTGTTGTGTGGGAAAACTCACATGTTTAATTGATGCTGAGGTTAGCAGAAGAAAAATGAATTTTCCTTTAGTTGATGTGGAGGAATTTTCCCTTTAGTGAGAATAATAAAGCAGGGAATGGTGACAAACACCTGTAATACTAGCACTCTGGAAGGCTGAGGCAGCAGGGCTGCAAGCAGCCTGGGAAAATTAGCAACTTAGTGAGACCAGGTCTCAAAATAAAAACTAAAAGAAAGGACTGGGGATTTGGCTCAGTGTAAAGGACTTGGGTTCAATCTCTAGAACTTAAAAAAAATCATCACCATCATCATCATCAGGAAATTATCAACTATTTAGAACCAACAAGTAGACTTTTAAATACCTGGGAGTCAAGAAGAAATCACATTGGAAATTATAAAAATCATTCTGAAATAAACGATGATGAATATATTCTCAATGTAAACATACAGACTGCAGAAAAATTACTACAAGATTGTAGAGTAAAATATATCTACCATCCATTAACAACAAAATTATACTATGTTTCTCTTCAACATTCTCTCCGAAAAGTTTTGCCTTATTTACCTTAAAAGCCTGACTTACCCCTTTGTTCTTTAAAAGCAAAGGAAAACAAACTAGAACAAAAAACTTTTCATAAACTTTACTTGTTTAACGTTTTTTTGGTACCGGAGATCAAACTCAGACCTTGAGCTTGTGAGGCAGGCATGGTGCCACTGAGCTAAATCCCCAGCCCCTATAAACTATTTTTAAAGTTGTAAAGATACTCAATTTATATTTTATTTTCTTTGTAAATCCAGACACTACCTACTTAGTACCTATGACTAAAATAACTTCACTTGTTAATTTAAAAAATAAATTTATGTCTAGAAAATTTTTAATAAATAGATGCAGAGAAACATTACTCTCATATATTAGAAATGACTATCTTTCCTTCACAAATTTTTCCTTCACCTGACTGTTCCTGATAAGTATTCAAGTGTTCCTACCTTTTATAAAGAGTGGATAGCCCATAGTAATATAAACTTTCTTTTATCTAAAATATTAAATAAAGTGATAACATTAATTTTGGTCTCTAAAAGAGCCTACATTTCTCAAATATATCACACTATAAATGTAGCATAGTCACTTACCACTTGACCTATTTTTGCGACTTGATTTCCCACCAGTAAGCAGCATCTTGAGGCTATTCCGAAACATGGTTGTGCTATTCTAGTACAAGACTGTAAAAGAAAATGTAGGAAAACATGTTTAAAACACTCGATTTTTCTATTCAAATTACCTCTAAGAATTAATTTTAAATGCATATAACAATTACTATGTTTAAATATATACATCTGTGTCCCCCACCCCCGTCTTTCTCACACACACACACACACACACACACACACAATCAATCTCTCAGTCACTATCCTCCCCTCAACTTATAATACCTTCAGATTTTCAGTTGGCAAGCTAATGGAAATTCCATCTCATAAGACTTGACATGCATAAGTCAGTGTCAGGCCAGAGATTTAGCTCAGTGGTTCTGCCACCTGCCTCACAAGCGAAAGGACCAGAGGTTCAATTCCTAGTACCAAAAACGTAAGTCAGTGTCTATCCTTTCTACATCCTTGCCTATGAAAGGAAAATCCTTCCAACTCTACTTTGCAAAACATCTCTCATCCTCTCAAGAAATTTTACCATATTTACAACATATTTTAGTGTCCTATCCAAAAATAAAATTGAACTCTACATTCCCGCGTGGTCCACACACTGCTCCTATATCCTTGTTTTTTTTCACAGCAGTTCCCAAAAGTGTTATCAGTACTTGGTGTGACCAGTAGGCTGCACAGAACAAACATGAAGTAGAACACAGACCAACAGACAATACCCAAACCAACCAAACCACAGAAAATAAAGGTTGAAATACAGAAAAGAGTATTAGTAATATATGGAACCCACTGAAAAGTGTGTGTACATGTGTGTGCATATATATATACACACATATATACATATATATATAATTTCAGAAAGATTGAGAAAATTAGGAAGAATATTTGAAGTGATAAAAACCAAGAATTTTCTAACATTAATGAGATATAAAGCCACTCTTTGTAAAGCCCATAAAACACAAGAATAAATACAAAGAAAAACACTAGCACCAAGCAAATCATAGCTAAACTACTAAAAAATAAAGTCAAAGAAAATCTCTAAAACTACTAGGTGAAAAACTAAACACATTTAAAGTAGCAACAAACAACATATGACATTCATCAGAAGTGACAAATAGCAGAATACAATGGAATGATTTCTTTAAAATTCTGAAAGAAAATAGGTGCCAATCAGGAAATCTATTCTTGGACTTTTTTTTTAAATCCTTGAAAAATAAAAATTAAATATAGATAATTTCAAATGCAAAAACAAAGAATTTAGTACTAAAAGAAATAGGAAAATGAAGGGCTTTGAATAGAAAAAAAGCAATACTTTAATTTTTTTGTTGTTTTGTTTTTTGATATAAGGTCTCTATGTAGTTCAGGCTGGCCCTGAATTCACTATGTAGCCTAGACTTGCCTTGAACTTGCAATGATCCTCCTGCCTCAGCCTCCCAAGTCCTGGATTACAGGCATGTGCCATGCAGGCTCAGCTATTTTTTTGTTATTGTTGTTTTTTGGGGGTTTTGTTTTTTGGTACTGGGAATTGAACTCAGGGCCTTGTGCTTTCTAGGCAGGTGCTGTGCGGCTGAGCTATATCCCCGACCCCAGGCTATTTTTAAAGTATTAAAATTAGTATTTCAAAAGTATCAGACTTAAAAATGGTAACAGCACCTAAAAGGCAGAAGTAAGGTAAACAGAATTAAAGTTTCTATGATATCATTTGTCTAGAAATAGCAGAAGCTAGAATTTATATTAGCCTTCAATAACTCAAAAACTCATGTAGCCAAATCTAAAAGAAACACAGGATAAATTCTACACATAGTTCAACATTTTACCTGAAGAAAATCCCAGACTTTCTAATATTTATCTACAATATTTATATTTATACTGTTCAAAGTTTCAAAAGGAAGAAAATATAGAAGTATGGGTATCAGAACAAATTATTATTTAAAACTGAATAAGAATTCCTTGAGACTATAATGTTAAGTGAAATAAATCAGACACACAAACTTAAATATCACATGATTTCTCTTATGAGGAAAAACTCACAGAATAATTAATTTAAAGAGCAAAATAGGAGACAGATACTAGGAAAAAGGGACCCAGATCTTTTGCAAATGGCAAAGAGGACCAAGAGATGGAGGGAAGCAGGAGGAAGGCAAGGGGAATAGAAAGTAAAAAGATGTGTTACAAGTACCAACTCCCCATGATGAATGTAATCATTATATATTGCGAACATGCCCTAATAAAAATTTTAAATTTAAAAAATAAAATTCAATAAGGCTGTGAGTCAAAAAGAAGGAACTCTCACATCTACATATAAACCAAGATAACATCCTAAAATTCACAACAGTAAAAAATTTTGATGGGTAAAAAAATTACAGTAATAATCACTTTTTGAAGAATATTTTTTCTTCCTGTTTCTAAAACATTCTATTCAAAATTACTAAAACATACAAAGAATGAAATAAAACATAAAATATTTAAAGCTAATTACCCACTTCATATTTAAATTTTGGTAAAATGACTTTCTTATTCAAGGTAACATACCAAGAGAAAATTTATTAAACTATTAATATAAAACTCCACAAACTGAAGCTATATGAGAAAAAATAGTTTGATCTAATTGACAATCATGTCTAAATTAGGCTGGGGATGTAGTTCAGTGGTAGAGCACTAGTCTAGCAAGGGTGCATTACCTCGCACATATTAAGTGCCTGATAGACAATTAATAAATGAATGAATGACAAAGCAAAGGGAAAACCATATACTAGAGTAAGTCTCAACATGAGCCAATATGCAGCACGTTTTAAAAAAGAAAAGAAGTGTGTATCTACTCGTTCAGCAAACATACATGGGTGCTAGAATACACCAGGCACTGCTCTAGGTACTAATCCCCAATACCACAAAAAATAGAACACATACACACACACACATGCATGCACACACACACACACGCACGTGTGTGCATGCACATTAAAATTAAAATTAAATTAAAACCTATGGTTCAGCTATATGAAGAGCAGATATTATTTAAAAAACAATCTTGATATGCTTTCAAAATTCAGAACTCAAACCCCAGCAAATACCAATCTATTTCTATGGATTTACCTGTTTTTGATATTCTGTGTAATTGGATTTTTGCTTATTTTAAAATTATAGTTTTTGAGAAAAATAATTTCATCTAATTCAATTTTTCAACTAAAAATTATATGCAATATTCTCTTACGCTTTTGTTTGTATTATTCTTAATCTCCACTGTTATCTGTCCTTAGATTTCCTTTTTTTCTCTCCTGTCTTCAACTAATTGTTATCTTTGCTACTATGTATCAAGCAATATTGTAAGTGGTGGAAATAAAGAGCTTAAAAGAAAAAGTCAGACAAGTCTTTTCCTCCTTTTAGAAGGGGAAACAAAACAAGTAAAAAAAATACATGTAACCTAATTTCAAGTAGTAGAAATACTATGAAGAAAAAGTTAATAGAGAGTGTGCTACATTTCACACAAATATGATCAGGAAAGGCTCCTCTGTGAGGATGAGATTTAAAAAGAGATCTCAGGGCCGGGGATTTAGCTCAGTGGTTCCGGTGCCTGCCTCGCAAGCGCAAGGACCCAAGTTCGATCCCCGGTATCAAAAAAAAATAAAAATAAAAATAAAAAGAGATCTCAGTGAAATGAAAGTGTAAGCCTTCAGAATGTGTATGAAGATTCATACCAGGAAAAAAGCAACTGCAAAATACTGAAGCAGCAATAAGCTTGGCATGGTCAAGGAACAACATCAATGTGATGAGACAAGAATAAGGAGGGGTAGGTGAGGAGTCTGAAAGTAGCCAGGATTCAGATTATACAACGCACTATAGACCCTAGGGTAAAGACTGAATTTTTTTGAAACCTTTAAAGAATTTTGATTAAAGACTACTATATAAAGAATAGATTGCAGGAGCCAAAGGTGTAGCTCAGTGGTTGATAGAGTGCTTGCTCAGCATATGCAAGACCCTGGTTTCAATCCTGCTCCGCCCCCCCAAAAAACCCCATAACTGCAGGAAGCTCCTAGAGTAGCCTGAGAGATGAGAACTATCTCTAAAATGATAGAAATGAGATGCTAACTGGTTAAAACTGGTGTGCATATTTTAAAGGCAGAATTTATGAAATTTGTTGATATTGTAGGTATGGGATGAGAAAATAAGATTAATGTATCTGTATTCTCCATTTTCTTTCAGAGATTTGCCTATTTTATTGTTTTTTCCCAAGAACCAAGTTTTGGGATTATTTATTAAATCCATTTTAAAGTACTCTCACTGACTTCTGTTTTCATATTTTTAAATTTTCCCTTTTACTTTTTCATTTTGTTGCTTTTATCTAGTTTCTTGAATTCAGAGTTTAATTCATTTATATGCTATGGTCATTAATAAGATTCATTTTAAGACTACATACTTTTCTTTACCAGTTGGAACTTTCCACTGGTCCTTAGAGATGTCCATTTCTACACAATCTTACTTCAGATTTTCTCTTTAACCCTAAAGTGATTTTAAGATATCACTTAAATATTCTTAAATGTTCCAAGTGTTTAAGATTTTTTTCTATTTTAGCTTTTCCTTTTTCCATGTCTACTTTTATTATTTCGTGGTCAAAGAATGTGCTTCTTAGGTTGCTGCTTCGGAAATGTTGATATTTTCTTTATGGACTATACATACTTAATCTTCACAAATTTCTATTGCTGCTTAAATATAAATTCTTTATCTTTATTCTTTGTAGGCAGAGGTATGATAAAAGGACTAAAGAATAAGAAGGGAAGAACTGTACTAGATGACCTTCATGAAAAAGCAATATACCACACTGATTAGAAGTACAGACTTTCTGACATACTGCTTCCTAGTTAAGAGACACTGGGCAAATTACTTAAATTCTCTGTATCTTAAAGATAGCTGTTCTTACAGTTTGGATCTGAAATACCCTCTTACAGTCATGTGCTAAAGGCTTGGTCCCCAATGACGACGTTTTTAGGAGGTAGTAGAAATTCTGGGAATTAGGGGTCTAGTTAAGAAAGTTAGGCGGCAACCCACTTTCCCATGCCCCTTCTGTCTCTCTTAGAAGCTTTCTTTCAATAAACTCTTCCTATTCGAAAGAAAGAAAGAAAGTTAGGCCTCTGAGGGTGGATCCTTTCTTCCACCATCTGCTCCCACCATAATGTTCTGCCTCACCAGAGGACCAAAGCAATGGGGCCAAGTGCCCAGGGACTGAAATTGTGGACCAAAATAAATCTTTTCTCCTTATGAGCTGATTATCTCTGATACTTTGTCACAGCAATGGAAAGCTAACACACCTGTGAAATTAAATAATTCATGTAAAACCTTCACATAATACCTGTTATCTAGCAAAAATATTATTAAATGCTAGTCATTACTATTTAAGGGGCCTCAACACTGTTATTCAAATATTTTTATTTTGGGGATTTAACAAAATGAAGAGATTTATGGAAATAAGAGTCAACATTCTTCTACTACCTCACCTTTGTCTATGCTACTCACTCTTCAAATTTCAATTCAGTTATCATCTCTCAAAAGATTCCCACAACCATCCCCTGCCAAGTTCAATCATGTGCTTTTTCTTGGTTCTTCCTCTTGTTCCTTTTATTAAACATTTATAAATACTGTACCATAATCAACTCTATGAAGGGAAGAACTAAATTGGTCTCTTTATCTTTGTATGTTTAGCCCCTCACACATAAAAGATGGCCAATAAATATTCACAGAAGACATAAACCAATATAGTAATAACTGCATTAACAAAGAGAATGAATTGTAATGGCAATATCCTTCCCTAATCCATCCTCTTCCAATACACATACCCACTACATTTAAGTTTTATCATCCAGATAAACTACTATCAAAAAGTTAAAGAGAATGTATAGAATTACCTTTCCAAACATATATTAATTTTTTTTAAAACTCATATATGCTCTTACCAGTGTTAAATTGAGTATCACAGAGCAGCAAGAGTAATTTGTAAACTTTGTTCTCAGTACTCCTTAGTGGCAGTTCATAATCAATAGGCTCCATCCCTAAACCACTGGTAATAGAGGCCATCTGGGTTCTGTAAATATATCTACAAATTCCCTGATAATCTTAAAACTTGAAACACTGCTCCCATATAGGGATGGAATACTGGCATAAAATGGGAATATTTGTAGTGTCATACAATAGTGAATGGGAGAAAGTGAATCTTTTTTAAAGAGTCCTCAAAAGTAACACTATTATAGAAATGGCAGAAAGAATAATTAATAGAGTATTGTATAAGGTCCTATAGTTTTCTAGCTGTGTACTATTTCAGCAATTCTGCACAATGACTAAGGTGGATACTCACCAGCTTGTATGGTACAACCAAATCAAGGTCTGAACTACTAGGGAAAAGAAAAGAAAGCCAGACTTCCAACAGTGGCACTACTAAAAAATTAGTCAACAGTGCTCCAAAGTGGAATCAGAGAAGAGTCTAACTCTCTGCCTGTATTTAACAACATAGATACAGTTAGATGTTATCATCTCATGAGTGGGAGTGATCAGAAAAAGATATACAATGCCTTAGTGTATGGTCCTGTTATGGCTTATATCTAGATATCCCCCCCAAAGCCTCATGCACTCGTAAGTGGGGCTTTGGAGAGTGACTGGATCATGGGTGTGTGATACTGGATTAGTCCACTGATTAGCACAGTTCTGGGTGTGGATGATGGATCTACTGAAGAGGGAAGACTCACCCTGGGTGCAGATAGCACCAATCAATAGGCTTGTAGCCTGGATGGAATAAAAAGGGAAAGAAGAAAGAAGCTAGCTGCTTCCTGCCTGCCTTGCCATGAACCATTTCTCCTCTGCCTCTCTGCCATGCCGCCCTGCCTTGGAACCAACTGATTATGCATTGAAACCTCTACAAACTGTAAACTAAAATAAAACTTTCCTCCTTTAATTTGCAGGTGATGGTTATTTTGTCCCAGGAACAAGAAAATAACTAAGATAAAGAGGACTGAAGGTTCCAGGGCAGCCTGGGCAACACAAGTTCAAGGATAGGCTGTACACAGCAAGACCCTGTCTCAAGAAGAAAAAAAGTTACAGAACTATTGCTACTACTACTTCCTACATCATTTGCTTTCCCTTGGTTTCTTCAAGCCATATAATGAACAAGTCTAGCATGTCTCTGAAGTGAAGCTTATTTTAGAGAAGTCCAGCCACTCAGCAGTCTAATAAAGAACATCAAGAAAACAACCAAAACACATAAATACAGCAAAAAAAATTTTATTTTGGTAATGTTTACTAGCTAACATTCTTCAAAAATTATACTCAGGTTAGCAATGCTTTTTTATTTCTAAGTTACATGACACAGAGATGGCAATACTGCCCCAAATCTTTTTCTAGTATTAACCTCTAAATAAAATATCTTCTGATGGCCTACATATTTGATATTTATTTGAAACTAAGTATAAGGCCCTGAGTAGGTACTGCAGGGAATTTTTTTAAAGGTTATTAAGCAATTCTTGCCTAAAAGGAGTATCTAGTCTGGTAATGAGAGTTAAAAGGAAATAAACCCAAGTACAATTTACAAAAGAAGGTGCCAGATATCCTAAAAGAAATACAAACTGTAACAGTAATTTTCAAGTGGAAGAGATTACTTTAGGTTTTGTCAAACAAACATTTAAGTGCTTAGTATACACTTCTGCATTAATAATTTCTCAGACAATCCCCAAAATAAAATTCAAGGAAAGTTTATACAAAAACCTTGGTTCCATTCTGCCATCCTTAAAAAAAAAAAAAGGTAGAACACTAATCTTGCTTCCTTCTGTCTCTAATGCACAGTTCCTAGGCATGCTGAATAACTAGAGCTGGTGCTGGTTTTGTTTTCTGAAAGAAGTTTCAAAGCTATATTTGAGTGATGGCTTTATGAATCTTAGGTATCTAAATTATACTCACTAAGCATCACCTACTTTTGTCCTAATTCTGTAACCTTCACTGCATACTCATAATTTTTTTTCTCTTCCTTATTTATCTTCCTCCACATTCTTGATTTGCCTAGCTTTGGCTATAAACCAAAGCAATTATTGTTATGCTTTTATGCTCGATAATACTGTATTATCAACCACATTTAAATTTCATAAATCATTCCTACAAGAAAACTATTACTACTCCCAACATACAAGTGGTGAAAATCTCACTATAGTTTGAACAAAGCTTAAGTGCTAAAGAAAAGTAATTTGAATAAGAAAGTGGGTCCAGTCTAAGACATCCTGCAAACAGAGTAATCTGATTTCCCAGATACATGTTCCTTACCTTATAAGAAAAACTCTGACTCTAATTAAGCAAAAATATAATAGGCAAATCAAAAAGATTCTGGTTAGCAAAGACTTATTTTTAAATACCAATAAACTAGTCTAAAGAAGCATACACTTAATTAAAATATTTAGAACCATCTATATAAAATATTTATTTAAATCAGACTGCTAAATGGACAAAACAAAGAAACCATGTGTGAAATGGAAAGAAAAAGGGCTTTGGACACAGATTAACCTATGTTCACATCCCTGTTTCTATCAATGACTAGTGTATGACTCTGTATCACTGCTTACCATCTGACTCTCAACATCTCTGTGGTGAACACAAAGAGAAGTGTGATTGCCTACCACCTCGCAACTGCTAGCTATCTACCCCAAGTTCTTTTCTCTCTTATAAACAGAATAGCAACTTTGTAAGGCAGTAATGTGCCTAAACACCAACTTTCCAGGCTCCTAGAAACCTATGACATGTGCCCCTGTTATAATCAATGAAATGAAAGTATAAGGCTGGTAGGCAAAGTTTTAAGGAAAACTACTGTTTTGCTGGTAGAGTCATCCTGCAATCACAGGAAAAAAGCCATTCTCAAAGATAGCAGAGAACAAATATGGAAGAAACCTGTGTCCCTGATGGCATTTTGGAACTACCTTAAGTCCTAGATTACTTCCTTCTAAATATCCTTTTACCTGAAGAAAATAGAATCCTATTGATTAAGTCAATGTACTTGAGTTTTTATTATATGTAGCTGAACACAATCCTAACAAAGCATGTAAAAAGACCTAGGAAACTGATCCAAAAGCCAGGTCAGTAAAGGCAGTTATTCCACAAAAGTTATCATTTAACAGAATTTGTTAAATTATTCATCAGTGAATCAATGGAACATTGCAATATCAACTAACACAAAAAAACTCAGTTGTTAAAAAATGGGTAATATGGTATTTTCATTAAGATAAAAATCCTGTAAGTGAGAATCAAAGAGTGAATAGTTTTAATCATGAACTGTGTCCTTAATGAAGTAGAAATGAGAGAAAAATATAATTTGGTGAACACTGTACTATTACAGCTTACATGTTCGTTAATATTTACAACTTACCCACATCACAATATGCAAACACTATCCTAAATGCTATATGACTTGCACAGGGCTTTTCAAAATCAGATGGAAAATAATGGCCCAAGTAAGGGCAAGGAGGTAAGTAAATACAAGCAGAACTAAAAATTCTGTTTCTAATGAAATAAAATTTAGAATGTGACAGTGATGACAGATCAGTTCAAGATTAAGAAAAAAAATTTTAAATAACAAATTCCAAATTTAGTGAAATTACAAGATGACAGTCAAAAGCAAATACTACCAAGATAATTTTCTGAATCAGAATGTGACATGAAGTAGTTAGATAATAAAATAATCAGGAAGGAGACAGAAAAGGACAATAGAATTATCAAGAAACAGTCAGAAAATAAAACTGGGACAAAGAGAGAGAAAAGATTAAGTTAACTGACTTATAACTTTAAACCCCACTCACCTAAACTCTGTCAGCTCCCTTCCTACCCCTAAAGCAGTAATGGTGAACCTTTTAGAGTTCTCAGTGGTTCAGCCAGCCTGCTGCAGCACCCATGCCATAGGTTCATCACCACACACATAAGAAGACTTATGCATTATCACTTTTAAATCTTTTCCTCTACAAATTATCCCAATTCTCCTCTTTACTATTACTGATTCAATTATAGGAAAATGGATTCACCTTGAGACCATAATGTTAAATGAAATGAATCAGACAGACAAGCTTAAATATTGCATGGTTTCTCTTACATGACAAACCCAAAATATAAATAAAGAGCAAAATAAAAAGCACATTATAGGAAGTATGGAGATAGGTCTTTCTCCAATGCAAAGATCAAGAGATGGAGGGGGAGGAGAAAAAGAGGGTGAAAAAGAATTAAGACGTGTTATGTACATGTACAAACTCCACACAAAAAATGTAAACATTATGTACTACAAACATGTACTAATAAATTTTTTTTAAACCTCTAATTTTGATTTTTTTAAAAAACATTCTCCTTTTCTCTCTCCTATTTTCTCTACCAACTTTTCTGGTAATCTTCATATGTATTCGCAACATTAAAAGCAATAGTTCTACATGTTCTGGCAAAACTTTCAATTTACAGAAAGAAGCCTATCAAGGGGACTGATATGAAGACTCACTTAAAACTATACTGAGTGGATCCCAGGCTCCTAGGGCAGAGAAGGTAAGCTGGTCCCAACACCCGAAAGGAAGCTCCGAACCTCCACCCCAGGCTCCTAGGGCAGAGAAGGTGAGCCGGTCACAGCACCCGGAAGGAAGCTCCCTGCCTCCATCCTAGGCTCCTAGGGCAGAGAAGCTCAGACGGTCCCAGCACCCGGAAGGAAGCTTCCCCTGCTGCCGTCCCAAGCTCCTAGGCCAGAGAAACTGAGCCGGTCCCAGAACCCGAAAGGAAGCTCCCCCGCTGCCATCCCAAGCTCCTAGGGCAGAGAAGGTGAGCTGTGTGGGCCCCAGAAGCAACCCCCTACCCCGTGGAAATGAGAAAAACATAAACAAGCCTCAAAAACAGACTTCCAGATCACCTACAGCAACCCCAAAGGGAAACGAGATGGAATAATCTGATACTCAACCACCTGGATGCTCTGAACTGCCAACAAAAGAGGATCTGGGAAAAATGAAATCAGAAATAATTACTCAGATAACAGCAAAGATTGTGCTCATGGTGCAAGACAGGATTAATAAATCTAGAGAGGACACAGATAAAAAAATAGAGGAGCTGAGGAACATGATGGAA
>NW_004624849.1:426624-465766 GCF_000247695.1 Heterocephalus glaber | reverse complement strand
AAGAGACTCATGTAATGGTACAAGATCCCAATGATGAATGTAACTGTATTTTATACCAAAAATGTACCAATAAACTTAATGGGGAAAAAAAAAAAAGCAAGTCACATTTTTTTAACCCTATAGAAAACAGAAAAGAAAAAGTCTGAAAGTTAGAAAATGCTTTCCTGAATCCAGCTATATTCTAAAAGATTTTTTAAAATTAATTTCAAATAAAAATGTCACAAAAGGTATCAAGGTCAATCCCACAAAGCTGTTATTACAAGAAAAGAGAGAACAAAGTGAGTAACATCCCTACAGATGATAAAAGCATGTCAGAAAGACATGCCCACATAACAGATCAAATTTGTAACATGCTATTTCAAAAGAAACTAAAGTATCTTAAGAAAATGACATAAGACATGAAAGAAAAAAGAACTGTAAAAACTCAAAATAAGATGGCACAACTAAGAATTAAAAATGAAAAGGAAAAAAATCAGTCTAGAAATTTAGACAAGCTGGGCATGATGGTGCACACCTATAATCTCAGCTTTTTGGAAGCCTGAACACCCTAGCAAAACTCTGTTTCAAAGTAAAAATAAAGAAGGCTCGGAATATAGCTCAGGACTCCAAGTTCAATCCCCAGAATGGAAGGAAGAAAAGAAGGGAGGGAGGAAAAGAAGGAGGAAGGAGGAGAGGGCCAACTGACAAGAACAGAGTGAACAGGGCTGGGGATTTAGCTCAGTAGTTCTGGTGCCTGCCTCGCAAGGGCAAGGTCCCAAGTTAGATCCCCAGTACCAAAAAAAAAAAGAATAGCGTGAATAAAAACAGAATCTCTTAAGAAAGATTTTAAAAAAGGAAAATCTTAAAATGCAATAAAAGTAATAAGGATTTCAACATTACAAATATTAAAAGGGGATAAAGACGACTGAACATGTAAAAAAAAAAAAAAAAATAGGAGTCCCTGAAGAAAATTAAAGGAATAGAACAAATAGTAAAAATAGTAATTCAAAAAAACTTTTAAAAATGTTTTTGAAACTTTATTTTGCAAAAGTACCATGTAGACCTGAAAACATTAACTCAGAATGACCAAAAAGTCACATTCCAATAAAATTACTGAATTTTACAGAGTAAGAACAAGAAAGGAAAAATTCGAGTCTCAAAGGGATAAACAGATCTGTATTGTCAGGAATAAGAGTCCAGGAAATTAAACACGAGCTAGCAATACTGGGCTTCTCATGGATATCAAAGAGATAAAGTGCACAAAAAGGCTACACTTGATAATCTTGGGACACATAAAGATTACAAGACTGCCATGTATGGAAAATAATAGGACTAGTTACCTATAAAGAAAGGAGAATCAAACTAGCATCAGACTTCTCATCTATCACACGAGATGCTTGAAGACAGTAGAGTAACATGTACATGTTACAGGGCAAAAAGGATTATGATCCATAAACACTATATCCACTAGAGATATCATTCACTGATCAAGATAAAAGGCATCCTTATTCAAGTGAGAATTCAGAAATTATGCCATATATACTCTTGAGCAAATTATTCCAAAATTTTATCAAAACATTTTTGGCATTTAATAAACATGAAGTTTCTTTTTTCCGGTCTTCACCACTCTCAGAGTTGCAGAGAGCAGAATAGATGCAACCAAATCTAAGAACAATTATCCTGTATGACTAGTCCTGAAAATAGCATAGAAATGGCTTCAAGATATTCAAATTCTAAGAAACACATTATTTTGCCAAGACACACAAAGGCCTAAAAAAGATTTAGGTCAACCTTTTCAAAGAAATAAGCACCTGTAAAGAGAGAGGCCTGCATGGCACCCACTTAAGTCCGAAGCAGTCAAACACAACATATTAAAAAGGTCTTACGGCTAGGGATTTAGCTCAGAGGTTCCACCGCCTGCCTCACAAGTGCAAGGTCCTGAGTTTGATCCCCAGTACCAAAAAAAAAAGAAAAACGTCTCAGCTCTAAATTGAATGACACCACCCATATCATCCATCCCAATCCCTGGAAATACGCTAATGTCCACAATGTACCAGGTTTGGCAACCAAAAACTAGTAGTGAGGACAGGGCCAAGACCAAGGACCCATAAACCACCCCCCACAAGATTCCAAAATAAAGACTTTGTGCTCGCTTCAGCAGCACATATACCAAAATAAAGACTTTATCAACTTTCGAAGATCAAAGAATTCTGTAAAACTTGGACTGCTGTTCACACAGGAGGCATCTATCTCCCTGTGTCATTTTGTACAAATATCAACACAAGCCCCTCAATTCTCCCCAAAGACAAAGATAATCATATAGTGTTTATCTTAATATTTGGTTGTATAATTTTGTATAATGTTAATCTTATAATACCCTTGCCCTTCTAGAATAAACCTAGTTGATCATGCATGGCACACTGTCTTTTAAACACACTGTTGGATTTGTTTTGCTAATATTTTATTTAGACTGCCTCTGGAATTGTAACAGTGGACTAATGGTTACAACAGGAAAAAGAAAAATGAATTTTAAGATCAATCAGTTGAGTAATAATAGAATAAATTATGGTACAGTATGCTATGAAATATCAAACTTTTTAAATTAGAATTCCAAATACTGTACTGGAGAATTATCATATATTGTCAAATGACTAATGCAAGTTACTCAGCAATATAAATAATATGATCCCGTATTTAACAACAATCAAAAATACACAGAACAGAGCCTATATGGGTATATATATGCTTACAGGTTTTTGACCAAAGAAAAGGACACTGAAAACTACTCGAGTGTCAGTTAATGTTGGCTACTACAAAGACTATAACTGGAGAAGGAAAAGACCCAAGAGGAGAAGAAAATATCAATGTTTTCTTTATTAACTCCTACTGTTTATTTTAGTAATTGCAAGTAGAAACAGTAGTTTTGTAATTTAAAAATGAAAAGGTAGAATGGTGGTGAGACTCCCAGTTGGCCACTACAGGGAATTATAATTAACATTTACCAATAAATCCCTACCTTTAACACAACCAAAGACAAAGACAGAATTACCTAATAAAATGACATGAATCATTATGAAGTTCATTTAAAAATTCAAAACAATACAATCTGGTTTCCTATAAATGGCCTTTCCCAAATGTATTAAGTGAGATGCCTTCAAGAGAAAATATTTTTTGTTTTACAACTAGCACAAACTCACCAGTTCATGGAGATTATGACTTAGGGATGAAACCAAAAGAAAAGGAGTCAAGTCCATTTAAAGAAAACTATTCATTAAGTAATTATAACAAAGATATACAGAATAGCAAAAATTAGCACATTGTTACAGAAATAACTAAAGTTTGGAGAAAAATAATTTTGAATCATTATCTACACTACAGAAAGAGGAACAAATTTCTTCCAGGGTATTATTTTACACTGTAAATAGACAAATTCTTTTTTTTAACTTGGTAAAAACCACAAAAATCCTCTAAGCAGTCCACTTTGACTGATTATCACATAAAAAAATTTTTTTAAAAGAACAATGACAAAAAGTGTCAACCTGTAGCATTACCAGGCATTGGGGAGGGCAAGGTGCTAATTACAAAAATAAGAGATTTTAAAAATTGAAAATGTTTATATCACCAAATCAGGGAAATTAATCATCAAAGGACTTACTGTCTCAAGCAAAGCTTTGGCCAATATTTTATAAAAGAGATTAAAAATTAATTTTGGAAACATTGTTATGCTTAAAGAGAAAGTCTAAAAAACAGATGCAAACACCACTGTGATTAACAGTATCTCAGTTTTAAGTTTATAGTTCTTTAAAAACTCTCAGCTCTCATCAAATCTTTCACTAAAAAAACAGGGTACAAATAAAGTATATCAGTAGCCAAACTACTACTGGTTTTTAAATACCTTGCAAGGCTGAAAAAGGGAGCAAAACAAGAAAATAAAAGCTGGACTGACAATAACAGTAAAAAAAAATTGTGAGGAGGTTAAATTCATATCAAAAAAAGAGAAATCCAGGACACTTTCTAAAGCCTAACAAAAATCATTATTTATTAAGTACTAGATATTATCTAAGGATTTTCACTGAGATTATTTTATTTCATCATCATAAAAATCCTGCCAGGTAAGTTTTTAGGCCCTCCAATAACTAGTAAGTGACAGGAGTAATTCAAACTTGTTTTCGTGATTCATAATTCATAAGTTCATATTCTTTCTACTATTCAACTGGTCTCTGTAGAAATTCAGCCTATAACTGAACAACAGTGTTGCCATTCTATAATATCAGAATGAATAACAACTTCCTGTCTCCTTCTCTTTAAACCCCTAAAATGAAAGAGCTAAGATGCTATGATGGTGAGGCAAGATTTAGGTGTATACAGTCAGTTGATTATTTATGTGCTTTAATAAGTCTCAATTCCACGGTTCTACAAAAGCTAATTACCTTCATTCACCATAATTCACAATCCCAAGCATCCCTGCAAGAGTCTATGGAATCTGAACAGAAATAGAATTCTAGAGGACAAAAAACATCTAGTAAGCGTCCAGAACCTAACTAGCTTTTTGCCTTATCAAATTTCAACAACTAGAACTAGAAATTATGGGACACTAACCCTCACTCTCCAATGGAAGATCAGGAATAAAGGGTTTCGAGAGCCTGCCTTCAGTTAGGCAGAGTATATACTAGGATCTGAAGCAGATTCCCCAAGTCTAAAATGACTAAATTACAATATCCAGATACTCAACTTCCATTTCCAAGTTCAAAGAATGTAATCTACTTATAAAACTGGATCCATAGGTGAGGAAAAGGGGTTTCCATCTCAAAAAAAAAAAAAATCAGTGCTACATTTCTTCACATTATCAATCTTTATGATCAGATATGTCACTGCATGATAGTATCTCATGGTATTTAAGACAAGGATATAGTAAGCATGGCTACCTGGTCATAAGATCCACTTGGATAACCAAAGTTTTCCATTACTATTATTTACATATACTTTTCTTGGTGAGTTTTATGACTGCAATACCTGCTGACATTTACAAAAATGAACATAAAAATCATTACCTTCCTTTTCATAACACCTTTGGCACATAAACAAAATAGTAAACTTATCGACCTTGGCCTGTAAAACTTTGGGGAACTGGAAAATATTAATACTATGCTTCATACTTTTTAAAATTATATTTCCCCACAGGTGGAAAAATATCTAGGTGACAGAATTGCAAAACTTTGATTTACAAAAAATATAGCTTTTATTCAAGGATAAATATGAAATTTCCACCTTCAACAGACAACAGTAGTAAAAATAACTACAGATAGTAGGTGGGCAATAAATATCTAAGAAAATGGATATTAATACACTCCATAAAAATCTTCCAATTTTTCCAACATAACTAAATCCAACTCAATTCACATTATACAAGGTACCTACCTAACAAACAAATATACAAAATCAAAGGTTTTTAAAAAAAATTTATCAATCATCTTTCTTTGCAAAATTTTTATGTCAGAGGCTGGTGATATATAAGCAAAGAAAAATGTTCTCTTACATGTTGTGCTCTAAACTCTACTTAGGATACTACTTCAAAAAAGGAACAGAACCTAAAATACACTTTGTCAGAAACTACTTCAGAGTTAGACATAATAAAAGTGTTATAAGGAGGTACAATAAGGGCCTGTCAGATAAACCAGTACTAAGGCAAAGTGGCCAATCTTTTCTCAGTAAAGAAGCACTTATTCCTGGCAAAATCCTTCAGCAGACAAGATGTATCTCCAACTAATGACACTTGATGAACACTTAATGGGCACAGACTATGTAATAGACCAAAAACTGGCAAACTTTTTCTATAAAGAGCTAGATAGTAAATATTTAGGCTCAGCAAGCCATATGGTTTCTATGACAACTACTCAAGTCTGCTGTTGTACCCAAAAACAATCATAACCAATATATAAACAAATGAGCATGGCCAGGTTCCAATAAAACTATCTTTACGGACACTGAAATCTGAATTTTCTGTAATTTTCACCTGTCACAAACTATTAATCTTATTTTGATATTTTTCAACAATTTTAAAAATGTAAAACTATCCTTAGCTTGGAGGCCATAAAACAACAGATAATGGGCTGGATTTAGCCCACAGGCTATAATTTACCAACTCCTGTAATAAACAGTCATACCTTAGTTCTTGACTGCTTTAAAATGCACCAAACTTGGTACTCGATGCATTCTGATGTGAAAATTTTATCCTGGTACTTGCTGTTTGATACCTAAGGCATAAGCTAAAATTCATTGGTGTTGATTGCCTAATGACTCACTACCCTTGCCAGCCAAAACAATTTGTTTGGTACTCTTCTTTTCTGGTGCTTGTACTACCTCCCAGAATCAATTAACAACCAATAGCAAGGTATCACTGTACAAAGTTCATACAATGAACCTTCTAATCTTCCTTCTGCCACTCTAGTAAACATGAAAAAAAATAAAATCTGAGTATTAATTATAGTCCAGGAGTTACACGGGATATTTTTAAACTGTATATATGTACACATCTATATGTAAGATGTATACAGATGCATTTATGTATGTATATTTCTGTAAATCTATGTCCTGATGCCCAAAATTTCCTCCAAGTCCACACTAAAGAGATGAGGTTTCAAAAGCATAACTGAGATAATTCTCAACAATCTTTACTCAATAAGTAGGTAACTAAGCTGATGCTATAAAAGATGAAGTCATAATGCCTGCTTAAAATGAGCTCACAGACTAGTGTTGAGACAGCCATATAGTTAGTTAAAATATTTTGTGACAAAGCCAGGCATGGTAGGATATGCCTGTAATCCCAGTACTCTGGGAGGCTGAGACAAGGTGGATCACCAAAGGCAAGTTAGTGACTTAGTGAGATCCGGACCCATTTCAAACTAAAAAACAATAAAGAGCTGGAGATATAGCTCAGTGTGAAGGGCTTGAGTACAATCCTCAGTATTGTAAAATATAAAAAATAAGAAAATAAAAAAGTTGTAACAATTACTATATGTGACTATTTACCCGGTACAAAGAAAGAACAAAGAACAGCATGCCCAAGCCAACCTGGGAGATTAAGCAAAATAATCTTCACTCAAAAGATATTGTTTGGAGGGGCAGGGATTTAGCTCAGTGGTGCCACCTCCTGCCTCGCAAGCGCAAGGTCCCAGGTTCGATCCCCAGTACCAAAAAAAAAGATACTGTTTGGGCCAAGACAGGACAGCTGAGGAAGAGATTGCCCAGAAAACAAAAAAACAACAACCACCAAAAAAAAACCAAAAAACAAAAAAACCAGGAAGAGCGGTCCATGAAAAAAAAAATCACATAGTATGAAAATATAAGAGACTATTACATATTGAATGAATCTTAAGTAATAATTCAGAATTACTGAGGAATAGCTTTGGAGAAGAAAATGGCAGCAATGAGTCCAAACAGGAGGCAGGGAAAAGATCATAAAGAACCTCATAGGGTTGCTATGGGAGTTTCCATTTTATCAATTCAGGAGCCACTGAAAGACTCTGAAGATGATCATTTAAAAAAAATCACTCTGGCAGCAATGTAGAGGTACCTTATAAAAGTAAGGCACATAAATTTGACAAACAGTAAATATGTTTAGGCAACAGGATTTTCTGGAAAAAAAAAAATACCAGCAAGATCATTGACTTTAATTCAACTGTTTAGTTTAGACAAATGACATTAGACTATCTCAAGTTCCAATACAAAAGGAAACTATTTGAAAGGTGGTATGCGCTATGCACTGAATAAAAGCAGAAATGACTTCAGGGGAAGAAAAGGCATGACTAAGACATCAACTTAATTCTTTTGCTTTTTAAACTTAGTCAAATTTACTTTCAAGTACTAAAGGACAGGGCCGGGGATTTAGCTCAGTGGTCCGGTGCCTGCCTCGCAAGTGCAAGGTCCTGAGTTCAATCCCCACTACCAAAAAAACCCCAAAAGTACTAAAGGACAAACAGAAGCTGAACATAAAAAGATAATTTTGTAACATATGGCCCATAAAAAAAAATCAACTTATTTGACACTTATCCACAAACAGAGCTTTTACATGATTTATAAATTTTTATTTTTTGGCAGGGTCTCACTTTGTAGTTCAGGCTGGCCTTGAACTCACTATATAGCCTAGGTTGGCCTCGAACTCGTGGTGATCCTCCTACCTCAGCCTCCCAATGCTAGAATTACAGGCATGTGCCACCACACCCCATATAAACTTTTTTTTTTTTTTAAATAAACTGGCCTGGGCTGGGGAATATGCATAGCATGAATGAGGACCTGGGTTCGAACCCCAACACAAAAAAATAATAATAATAAAATAAACTTACCTAGTAGATTTGTTTCCAGACTATGTTATTATAATTACTTAATTAGAGCTTTCTGGTATCTTTAACCTGCTTTAATCTTCTAAAAATCAAGACACAAATTTCCTGGTTTCCATATAATATTAATTTGAATCTCATGTCCTCAAACAGGAAAGAAAAGAGGTCACTGAGTGGGAAAATACAGCCCTAAGTCTTAAAGCTTTTATTTTAACATTTCTCTCCATGACTTTTACAACAGATTCATTAAAAATATATATACTCTCCATCACTATAGACACATCTCCTCACTCATCTTTTTTTTTCAATCTTACACAATCTTCATCTAAAATAAATTATAAAAGATGCTATTAAATAAACCCAGTGATAGTTTTCATGGTGTTATAACAAAGTATAAGCTATTTATTTATACAATGTTTATTTATATAATGTCTTCCCTGCAAATAACAGCATTTGATGATCACAGGTACATTAAGCAAATGTGAAAATGCTGAATATCAATTCAGAGAGAAAAAAAGACATGTCCAAATAATTAAACTAGCTTCTAGTATTCATTAACTTGATCAGACTAGTACTAGAAAAGTAAAAAGCCATCCACACATTTTGTTCTAACTCCTTGAAATAAAATTTAGGTACTGTCACTGAAAATAACCCAACTAACACTGAGTGATTCTGGATAAATTCAATCCAATGTAATTAAACTAGTGTCCGTCCCTAATCAGTGTATCTCAGATTCAATTTTAATTCTATTGCAATAGAAAGAAATATGACAAGGAGAGAATTTTGATGCATTCCTTTATGCACACTTGTTCTACCATATATTCAGTAAGTAGCAACAACCGCAATATTGCCTTTTTGGAACTACCAGATTAGTATACTCCTTTGTAGGGTCTACTTCTCTCTCTACTCAAAATAATTCATATAGTCATTTAGAAAATACTGAAAGAGCAAAGCAACTCATGGGGAAGAAGGGGAAAAGGAGTACTAGGATGGGCCAATCAAGAATCAATGATGTGGCCGGGGATTTAGCTCAGTGGTTTTGCTGCCTGCTGCACAAGCACAAGGACCCTAGGTTTGATCCTCGGTACCAAAAAAAAAAAGAATCAATGATGGAAGAGAGAAATAATCTATTAGTATTTAATGATGTTGGTAAATGTTTATGAAAATGATGCAGACCAAATTTTTATAAGTGAAATGAACTACTAACAAATATAAATGTTTGGATGGTTTGAGTTTATATTTATTATACTAAATTATATTTTAAAATATCCGAAATAAGTTTTAGCCATTATCCGATTTTATTAACTTCCACAATATCAACAAATGAAGTGTTTGAGCACATGACATTTGAGTCACAGGTTAATCAGGAAAGGTTTCTGTTGAAAAGAATGGCAGAAATAGGCTAGGAGAAGAAAATAATTATCACAACTGCGTCAGGTAACGTTCCATTTCTTAAAATGTGTGAAGGTATAAGTGCTTACTGCATTGCTATTCTTTACACTACTAATTTTCATAAATATTATTTCATTTCTAGTCAACAGCTAAACAGCAATGTTTGTTAAGAAAAATCTGAACATGTTTGTGGAGGCGTTAAATATGCATAAGTATCTAATCCATTTTTTGTTAACTACTTTCTTAAATAAAATAGAGAACATAAAAACATAAGTAGGGAAAATAATAATTTATCCTTTATTTTCTAAAGAAAATTAAAAATAAAGGTTTATTGGTGTTTTTAAAGAAAAGGGCATAGATATGTATGTGTAATGTACGTATATACACACTACATAAAGACACACATTGTGTCAAAGTACTTGAAAGTACCTTTTTACCCCTAAAGCTCCCCCCAAAGCCAAGCATCATTACAAATATTTCTTTGACCATAGAAAAGGTAGATAATCCTCTACTTGTAATCCCAGACATAAATTTAAAACAGTTTTCTAAAGAGACATGTTCATACTATAAGTGACCATAATTTTTGCATATATGTAGGCTTAAAATTCATGTGAGTTCTGCTAGGTCAATTCACATTTATAGTATTGATTTTATGATGGGCACATATTTTAATTATGCCTTGTCAATATGAATTTACCAGTGAAGAACACAGAGTCTGGAGACAGAGTTCTAAATTAAAACTTAGTTTTTCTGCTTCTTTGCTACACAATCTTGGGCAAGTTATTTAATCTCTCTCCCTCTCTCTATTTCATGTTTTTCATCTGTCAAAATGAGAATAACAGAACATTCCTCATTGGATGCTGAAACTGATCAGAACAATGTACAACAGGACTGGCACAGAGTAAGTTCTATACAAATGTGCACTATTACTACTAGTAATACTCCATCTTCCTGAACATATTGAAAACATTCTTAGTAATTTCAATTATTGACTAAAATCAGATACTATTAAAAACAGACAAATCTGAGACCTGATTAGTAGTAAATTTAAAGCTCTGCAACTTTGAAGAGAATAGATGATTAATAAATCTACATAACCATTCTACAGATAAAGAACAATCTTAGAGAACTGGTTCCCAAAAGTCCAATTATCAATTTCTTCCCTTACACAAGGGGGCAGTGATAACAAGAAAAGAATGGGGCTCTGCAACACCTCTTCTTACAGACAGTAGGGGGTGGCAGTACATATGGCTTATAGTCAGAACAAAACAGGAAGACCCAACAGAACTGCTCTTTATTCTCCTCTGGTCTTCTCTCTTCTTTAGACTCAACAGAGCCTCAAGGTAAGGGACATATCTACAGAAAACACTAAAAGCCAAAATTAATCAAGGAAAATCCACTTTTGTCTTTGAAGCAAATGATCTCTCAATGGCTCAATCTGGAACCAGGCAGAAGCCAATGAGTATGAATTTTCAGATTATCTCTCAAATACTATAATAACAACATTCAGGCAAGAAATTCAATTTCTCTATAAGAATTATAATACAAACGACTAAAATCTGATCAATAATTACATATATCCTTATGAACACATCCATATATTTCTGCTTTTGTTTCACAGTATACAGACACTCATTGTATGTATACATGTTAAGTAGCACATTGAGCTGTCTTTTGTTACTTCTCAGATTTTAGCTATGTTCTGACAATCCTCTCAAAATACAAATGTTCTTAATTGGAAGTCACGTTTACTGCATGTGGAATATATATATATATACATATATATATATATATGTATATATGAGGGAGAGAGGAGAAAGAGTGAAACGGGAGGGTGTGGAAGAAAGGGGGATAAACGGACATTTAACGTTTTATTTTTGTGTTCACATTCCTAAAATGATTTACCTGGGAAATGCTTCAAGAAGCACTCCCTATACAGTATCCATGTTGCTGCTTTTTTATGCCAATTTACTGTATTCAATTTTTCTCTTATTTCACCATCCCAACACCCAGAACATACAAGAACATTGCTCTACTGCCATTCTCTGTAATTAACCATTGCCGTAGCTTTTGGCTCCAACCTTCAAAATGCCTGAAAATGTATCTCTTTTGTTCACCATATTGTTTTGTTTTCCTCATTCTAGTTATTTTCACCTGTGCAAAAATCAAAGAAGAGGCATATATGAAAAATATTTCTCTCTGCCTAATGATCTTGAACTCACAATCATGGTTAAGATGTTTGATTTGTTTGGTTTTTTTGTTTCTTTTCCTGGAGAGAGGCAGAGAAGAGAGTGAAAGACACTCTAAACACCAAATCTTCTAATGTTTAATAATCATTGTTTATGTTTTGTGAAAACCATTTTAAACGTTCCACACCTGGAACAGAAGACAGGGTAAAACTGTATCAGTGCTCTGCACGCTTGTAACAAAACCTGGAATTATTTTAGCCTCATTTTCCCCACCTCACAACCAGACCAAACTGCTTTTTGCTTTCACATGGGTAATTTCCCTATGTCAAAAAATAGCTTATCATAGCTTCCCCTGATTTCCTGTGGTTAAATATCTAGCAATGAGCCCTATTAATCTTTTATTATACTACGCCCTCTATCCCAGAGGAATTATTAATATCACTAATAACACTTCCATCGTGAATTTCAACGCCACACAGGCCAGCCCATCCTGTGGCTTACCTGGCACATTTCACAACTACTTTCATGCTGCATTCTGGGGGCTCATTCTGCAACTCGTTTTGCACCACATTCCCTGCCACGTTTAGCAATCTGCCTCGCGTCTTATCCTGGTCCCCATCAACCCATGACTCTCTAGGTACCAAATTCCATGACACATTCGGTGACAGCGAAATGGCTGGCCCCGTACTCATCTGTAGCCACCCTAAGTGCCACATCCAGAGGCAGCCTTCCCCACGCCTTGGGCACCGGGGCCACTTCGCTGCCCATTTCGTTGTCTTGAGGCTTGCCCCCGCCCCTCTCCCCCCGAGCTGAAGCGTCGGAGGCGAACGCCCCAGTCACCGAGGCGACCTTTCCTGACACTGCTCCCCAGAACCCTTACCTGCCGCTCTGAGGAGCTCGCTGCACCTCGCGGTCAAGCCCCAGTCCCCGGAGTCTCCGGTGAGGACCGCGCCGCCCGCCGGCGCCGCCCCCAATTCTCGGAGCACCTCGCTGCCCTCCGACGCCCCGCGGAGGGTCGGCGCCCCGGTACGGCGCGGCGGGGCCTCGCGGCCGGCGAGCGCAGCCCGCGGCAGTGCTCCTGTCAGCGATGGCTCGGGGCCAGGCTCTCGCCTGTGAGCTCCGCGGCGGCGGCGGGCGCCTCGCTCCGCCTAGCGCGCGGCACAGCCCGGAGGTGAGCGCGAGGGGGATGGGAACGGGGGCGGGGCCGCCAGAGGAGGCGCGAAGGGCGGCGGCGGGAGGCAGCGCCGGCCGCCCCAGGCCTGGCGCCCGGAGCGCTCGCAGCTTGCTCTGCCGGGCAGGCGGCTCGCGTGAGACGGCTGTGCCAGCGGGCCGCGCCGGAGAAGCGCGCCCAGCAACCCACGCCCGGCAGGCCGCTCTCTAGCGCCGCCGCCGCGCCAGGGGCGTCGCACCCTCGGAGGCCGCCCGCAGCCCCGCCCCCTCCGGGCCGGGGGCGGGGGGGGGGAGGAGCACGAGCGCGGAGGGAGAGCGCGTGCGTGGGGGCGCGTGCGTGGTGGAGCGCGCTCGCCCCCGCCCCCTGCCCCTCCACTGTTTGGGGGTGGGGAGCAGCTGGAAGAGAGAATGGAGCCGAAACCCTTTACGTAGAGAGATGGGGCCCTGGCGCTCCAAGATGTCTAGACATTTCTCGTTTCCTCAGGGAGCTTTGGCTGGTGGGCTCGATGACATTTGGTGGGGAACAGGGGAAGAAGCTCAATAGCTGGTAAGGCCTTACAGTTAAGCTCCGCCTCCAGGGATGATGTCACTCTCGAGGTGGCTGCTACTGTCACGTGCGTCCACTTCAGAGCCTGCCCTGCTTTGATGGCCAAAACGTTCCTGTAGACTTCTCCCACTTAGACTACCCCAGGCACATGTCACTGCTAGATCCACGGATGCCAACAAGTGTCAGTAGTCTTCCTCTGATTCTTCTGTAGACTGCTTCAGAGTGCCAGTTGGCTGTGGTGGCATTCAAAATGAGGGAGAAGGAAAAAACCCTAAAAAGCTGCAACGGCTGGATGGAGGGAAGGAGTTTGGAGAGGGAGAAGGAAAATTGTTATCTAGAGTAATTGCCGAAAATTCACCAACCGTTGCTTTCCAACATGAGGTAAATTGGTGCTGCTTCTGTCACTGCCGGGATGGATAACAAGTAATGTAGTTTTAAAAGCTAGCCAGTAAGACATGGAAAGCCACCACATTAAACCACCATTGAAGAATAATGAATCGTATTCTCCACCACACTCTGCCTAGATCTTTTTTCCCTCCATTCTTCTTTGCCTTCAAATCCTGAAACAGCCAATAGACTTTGCAAGATACTTGGAATAAATTTTGTCCGAGTGCTGCAAGATATTCCAAAACAATCAGTATTACATGCTCTGGCTAGTTTTCCTTTTCATAAATTGAGATGACCTTTGAAGGTCATCCACTTCCTAATGAGATGCCATAATTGGAAATAGATATACAAATTACATAAATCAAGAAAGCTGTGTCTGTGGAGCGTCTAATGAAGAGAGGTTGATTGGTTGCTTTGATAACCCATCTGAAGCTACCCATTCCTGTGGCCCTTCATTTGGGAGTTTCTTTGATTTTTTTTTAAAATTAATATTAATTTCAGAACAAGAAATTGGATATGAAGCCATGTCCATCAGCTAGGCTCTATCTACAGTGCATGATTAAAGCCCAAACTAGAACAGCTTTGACTACAGCTAACATGACAAAATGAAAGACAGACTTACGGAATTTTTTGGTGATAACTCCAGAAACTCAGATTAATCTAACTAAAACTTACCCACCTATGGTGATAGAGGCAGGGTAGTGATTACGTATGGGGTAATTGAGTGAAAGTGAGCAGGAAGGAACCTTCTGTGCTGCCTGAAATGTTCAGTATCTTGATCTAGTTTGTGGTGATAAAAATGTGTATATTTCACATATATGTGTAAAAAACATCTGTGCACTTTATCTCAGTTTTAACTCACAAAGAAATGTTACATTTTAACATAGTTTTACACACAAAGAAGCATTACAATCTCATCACCATACAGTCTGAAAACTTGGGTTTGATCAGTGTCACCAACCACTTAATTAGCTGAGTTACCTTAAGCAAGTCTCTGAACCTTCTTCTTAGCTATACAATGTGGGTAATATCTCACAGGCTGGTCATGAAGATTAAAATAAATTTCGGCAAATATTTAGCACAGAGCATGGTATATAATAAAGCACTCAGGAAACAGTAGCTACTATTATGTTATTCTTACACTGGAATTTACCCTCTTTAGGTCTCCTTTAGACTTTCTTATTTATTTTTAAGATTACTTTGTATCTAAACCATTCCCTTTGAGTTTCACTGAGGCTAATAACATTCCTTTCCTGGAGAAATAACAAAAGGCAGTCGCAGGGGTGTAATATGTTCCTTTTCAAACTAGTTCAGGTGGCAGCACCTAGAAATTATGGTGTTCATTGTGGAGCACCATGAAATATTGATGGATTTAATTCTGCCATATGGACTTGACACAATTTTACCAGCATTAAATCCGACTGTATTATGCTTATGCAGATCACTCCATATTCTTGAAAAAGTTATTCTAAAGAAATAATATGTCTGTGTTTTTCTTTGTAAATTTGTTTGCAACTTTTTCACGAGGTAGGAAGTACTAAAAGTTTAATAATAACTTACAAAATGAAAATCTTCAAACCCATTTTGCTGGAAATTAGAAAAACAATGTAATCATCCAATTTTAGCAACAGAACTCTTTATTGGATTTTCCCAGACTATACACTGATAGCTGTGACCCACACAGCTGTGACCCACTCTGATAGAGTAACTCTGTGTTACTATCCTCAACATACTTCCAAAGATCATTTCCCAGGTTTTTGGTTTTTTGTTTTTGCTTTGACTGAACTTTTCCAAATCCCATTTTCACACTGGGCAGTGCCAGTGCCCAGTAGAAGGAGCTCATTGTTTCACCTAGCATGCTTCTACTCAGCCAGTCCTCTTCCACGTAGTTCTACTCTCAAGCCTTGCAGTCCACTACCACATTCTAATTTTATGAAGGAAACAGTATGTCTGACTGAAGTGACGGTATGGTCCAGTAGGGACAGAGAGCAACAATGAAGAAAGAAGCCTCCTCTGTCCTTGACCCCTCTCCCTGATTTCTTTTTCTGTAATTAAAACCTGGAATTAAGAAAATGCTAATTGTTTTACCTAGTAAAAATCTAATATGATCAAGATATTAAGAAAATAACAAAAAAAGATATTATTTTAGTCTAAATTTGGAAATATAATGTGAGAGGAAATAAATTCCATTTATTCCTGCAAATAAATGGCTATAATGTAGTCTAACCTTACCCCAGACTTGCCAGCTTTTCCATGCCATCTATGTCATTTCAAATGCCCTTTCTTGATCTGTCAACTCTGCATAGTTACTCACCTCTGCATGCCTTCCCTGATGCCTCTTAAGTAAACCATCAGGCCCACCTTTTCTACTCTTTTCCTTCAACTTTCTCTTGAGTAAAGAATAAAAACATCCATCATTAATGAATCATCAACTAGCTGCAAATAACTTGCTGTCTTAGGTGTACTACTACCTTTAAGGCTCTTAACATTCTATCAGATAAGTATTATTACCTCAAAATTTTACAAGAGCAGTGCTCTAAGAGGTTAAATGACCAGACCCCAGCTAAAAATTTTGTCTTTTATCAGTTACCCTCAGGAAAAATCTGTATAAAATGTAAATGAGAACACAGAAAACATTTTTTTAAAATATGAGCCCTCTTACTATGAAAATATTGTGAAGAGATGATGTAAGATTTTTTTCTCACTGATTTTCATAATTTCATTTCTTTGTGATCTGCAATTGATGACTTCTAACACAATATCTTCAACATCAACTCCCACCTCAGCCTTTTGATGAATATTTAATAATTTCTAGACTAACACTTAAACATATTTCCACATAGAGGAGCTACTAGTTAAAAGAAGTTTTATTAAATCCCTTCTGTGTAATGTGAAAATTTTATGTATAATGTGAACAACCAAATCATTACATATTTTCAACTGACATTTATAAATGCTTGACAAGTATTCATGTCAACCATATGTGTATAGCTATGGTAAGTGCCATAGACCGTATTTGATTGACTTGAAGGAAGTCTTGCCTTCTAGACCCTCATAATCTATTTGGGCAACAAAATGCTTAAAATATTTAAATATTAATAAAGTATATGATAGAATTAAATGAAAACATGAGTAAAACAGTAAGTTCTGTAATGTTTCACAAGAAGAAGAGAGATAGGTTTGTCAGGGATGGTATGGAAGTGCTTCTTGAGTAAGTAGAACAAGAAAAATATGTAGATGGAAAGAAGAAAGAGCAGGTCCCTGAAACTCAATAAAAGTTAAGAGGAAAAAAATAGAATAATGACCTCATCGGTCAAAGAATGGACCCCTTTTGGAGATGAGTTACTTTCTTAATAAAGACAAGTATTGGTATGAACCAATAGACATGCTGGAAGTCTAAAGAATAGATCACTGGGTCCAGCGATTTAGCTCAGTGGTTTCGCCACCTGCTGCGCAAGCACAAGGACCCGAGTTCGATCCCTGGTACCAAAGAAGAATAGACCACTGAGCAACAAGTGTGGCTGAATCAAAGTTTGCTAATGAGAAGAGATCTCAGTTGGAAAGAGAATGGAAAAGTGGTAAAGGACCAAACTGCAGGTCCTTTCTGCCCAGGAAAGGCTATACCACGGAGTCCTTGTGCATAAGAATAACAGGAAGGCAGTGCTTAAAACATTCAACCAATAGGGTGGATTTTATTCAGAAGGGACGGTGATAATGACCTGGTTAAGAAAAAAATGCTTTTTGTTCAGTTTTAATTTTTATTACTACCTGTTTGCAGCACATAATGACTATATTCTTCATGGGGAGTTGGTACATGTGCATAACACATCTTAATACATTTTTCATCCCCTTCCCCCTTCCTCTCCTCTCCTTCCATCTCTTAATCCCCTTCCTATTTGAGAAAGATTTATCTCCTTACTTCCTATTGTCTCTCTTTGTTTTGCTCTTTCTTTATATTTTGGGTTTCTCATATAAGAAAAAAACATGGAATATTTAAGCTCATTTGTCTGATTTATTTCACTTAACATTATGGTCCTAAGATACATCCATTTTCCTACTGATAGAAAGTGCTCTTTAAAGAGTTAAAGAAGAAGAAGGACTGGGGATTTACCTCAGTGGTTCCAACGCTTCCCTCACAACCGCAAGGACCAGAGTTCGATCCCCAGTACCAAAAAAAAAAGTTAAAGAAGAAGATAGCTGAGCTGGTTCAAGTTCAAAGCCACCGTATGCTACATAGCAAGACATCTCCAAAAAAAGGAGGAAGGAGAAGATGATAGCTGGTGGTCAAGGAGTGTGACAGGGAAATAGAAGAGAATGATTTCAATAGCAACTGCATGGGAAACATTAACAAAAGTTTCTGAATAATTGAGTGCAGAAGTTAAAGAACAGTGAGGACTCATAATACAAGATGACAAGTCTAGCTGTCCAGAAGACTTGGGTACCAATGGCAGAAGTTGGAGAGTCCGAAGGGCTTCTTTTAAAAAGAGCAAGCCTTTTTTTTTTGTACCAGGGATCAAACTCAAGACCTTGCACTTGCAAGGCAGGCAGCAGCACCACTGAGCTAAATTTCTGGCCTTGCAAAAGATAATTTTGGCATTGTTTCTAATCATTACTTACTGCTTTTGAATTACAATTCCCTTCTTTGAGAATCTGATGGAACAAATGGATTCTTCAGAAGAAAAAACTGCACTCATACCTCATACTCTATAACTTTAATGTACACTAATAGAACTGACTACCAGACTTTTTTTTTTAACCCAGAACTTTTGCACTGAACTACATTCCCAGCTCCCTTTTTAAATTATTTTGAGACAGGCTCTCTGTAAGTTACTAAGTTGCCCAGACTGAGCTTGATCTTATGATCCTCCTGCCTCAGCCTCTCAGACTGCTGGAATTATAGGCATACACCACCATGCCCAGCTGCCAGAGAGCTCTTGACCCAAACTGGGCCAACTAGAGCCCTTTTTTTTTGTACCAGGGATCGAACTCAGGACCTTGTGCTTCAGAGGCAGCCAGCAGAACCACTGAGCTAAGACTCCAGCCCTCGTTCTGGATTTTTTTGTTGTTGTTCTTTATATGCAAAGGAACAAGTCATTCTTTTCCTACTAGCCAAACTTGTGAATAGTATTAACAGATATATTTTCTGAGAAACAGAGAATACTTGAATGCAGAATGTGAGGATACAGTCTGAAAAAAACAATCAGAGGTTAGAAATGAGAGAGACATCAAGACATCATGTCCTAATGGCAGTTGAGTACATGTATTCATAAAATTCCTATCCCAGGTTTCCAGGAGATATCCTAGTCCTTTATTGAAATTCCTTCATGGTTAAATTTGTTTGAGCCAAGTTTCTTTTACTTATACTGAAGAGTCCTGATTCATACAAGTTTAATGATAGTCATTGAAACCCGTCTATGGGCTCCAGGTAAGAGTTCCTTATTCAAGGAACTCTTGAATAAGGATATGATAGAAAGATACACAAGTAGAAACAAACCACTAGACAGAGTTTAGGTGTGAAAGAAAGAAAATGAATTCTCAGGAAAAGGAATATAGCATATGAGGTAGGAGCAAGGACCCTGGACCTGGACCAACTGCCCTCAAATCCCTATCCAACAAAATGTGTAACTTCAAGCTAGTTAGTCTACATTTCTAGGCCTCAGGACACTGATCTGTGAGTTGGGACTTTTAAACTATACTCATTAATTTTATTTTATGTATATTTTTACCCACAATTTAAAAATTGTGGGAAAAAACCTATACCTAATTTATTGGGTTGATATGAGGATTATATTAATACATGCAAAAGTATCTAACTCATAGCTACATCTCTGGACTATTATCATTCAGTGTAACAAGCCTATGCCTAGGTATTTTGCATATGTATATTATTTAATCTAGTCCTCATAAAAACTTGGTAAGATTGGAATTATTTTTCCCACTTTATTAGATGAAAACAGGTGCAAAATAACTTTCTCCAGGTCCCACAATAAAAGACAAAGTTTGAATTTAAATGTGGTTCTAAAATAATTGAATAGAAAACAGAGATGATTTTCACTACAGTTAATAGAGTATGCTACCTAGCCTAAGAATTAATGTATCAAAATAAGGGGGTTGGATATCCCTAAAATATTCAAAACAGAAGTCAGAGAGTAAACTGTTAGAGTGACTCCATCACTGTTTGGAGAGGGGTGGGAATGCCCTAGACCAGTGATGACAAACATTTTAGAGCTTTTAATGACACAAAGAGGTACCTGCAGTACACCTGCCATAGGTTCACCACCACTGCCCTAGACTTTGGACTCAACACAGTGCTGTGGTGGGCCTATCCCTGTTACAGAATTGGACATATCTAGCTAACATAGTGCAATGTCTGTTAGGTCTAGCTTCTGTTTTTAACCACACAATGCCACAGATTGGATAATTTATCATGAAAAGAGGTTTATTTTTGTTCACAGTTGATCAAGGGGCCACAGTTAGTGATGGTCTTCTTGCCAGAAGAGTTCAGAGGGAGCACAGGCAAAGAAACATGCATGTAACCTATCCGAATTGGCATTGATAGCAGACCTCTCCAGATAACCTGTTAACCCACTAATCCATCAATCACATGAATGGATGAATTCATTCCTTGGGCAGAGCCCTAATCACCTCTTACTGTCCCACCTGGTACTACTGCCTTAATATATCCTAATGGGAATTAAATTTCAACATGAGTTTCAGAGGGGACAGACCATTTCAAATCATATCAATGCTATTAAACCCCAAATTCATAGCCACAAAACTTTAAGCTCCATGATAACAGGCTCATGTCAGCCTGGCTTATGGCTGTCCCTCTTACATTCAACAAAATATCTGGCACATATATATAATAGTTCATGAATCATATTTGAGGATTTGAATCTTTATTTACTTGAAATAATCAAGGAGATGTAAAAGGGGCCGGGGACAAGTATACTATTCATACCAACATAAACATTCTAACCTGTGTAGCTGTTATATTTTCCACTGTAGAGTTAGTAAATTGGTCCTCTTCCAGATTTTCCAAACAAAAATATTTTTTCATTATTCTAGTTCCCTTGAACTACCCTTTCTGAGTCTAGTCAATTCTAGATTATGGACAGGCTAGAATTCTTGGGCCTATAAAGCTAAGGACAAAAGTCTGAACCAAGTTAACCTTTCAACTAGCCTCCCTCAAAAAGACCCTGACTCGTTTGGGCGTGGTGGTACATGCCTGTAATCCTAGCACTCAGGAGGTTGAGGCAGGAGGATCATGGTGAGTTCGAGTCCAACCTGGGCTACATAGTAAGTTCAAGGCCAGCCTAAACTGCATAGTGAGACCCTGTCTCAAAAAACAAACATTAAAACTAGACCCATACCTATCACCATGCACTAAACTAAGATCAAAGTGGATTAAAGGTCTAAATATTAAGACAGAAACACTAAACTTGCTGGAAGATAAGTTAGGTAGAATTCTTGAAGACATTGGCATAAGAAAAGACTTTATGAGCAAAACCTCAGTAGCACGGGACTAGCATAAGGAATCAACAACTGGGATCTCATCTTATTAAAAAACTTCTGTACTGCAAGAGAAACCACCAGCAGAGCTAAGAGACAACCTACAATGTGGGAAAAAATTTTCGGCAGCTGTACCTTAGACAAAGAACTACGATCTAGAATATATAAACAACTGAAGAAAACCAGACCCCCCAAATTCAAAGACCCAATTCAAAAATGGGCATCTGAACTAAACAGACATTTCTCAAAGAAGTAAAAGCAGCAAATAAACATATAAAAAAATGTTCAACATCACTGGTTATTCGAGAGATGCAGATGAAAACAACACTGAGATTCCACCTCACCCCAGAAAGAAGGGTTGCTATCAAAAAGTCAACCAATAACAAATGCTGGCGGGGGTGTGGGGAGAAAGGAACCCTTCTCCATTGTTGGTGGGAGTGCAGACTGGTGCAACCACTGTGGAAATCAGTATGGAGATACCTCAAAGAACTAAGCTTAGAGGTCCTGTTTGACCCAGCTATTCCCCTGCTGGGTATCCTCCCAAAAGAATTAAAAGAATCATACCACAATGATATATGTGCACCCATGTTTATAGCAACAGAGTTTATAATAGCTAAAGCTTGGAAACAACCTAAGTGCCCATTAACTGGAGACTAGATAAAGAAGATGTGGTTTTTTAAATAAAATGAAGTACTACTCAGCCATAAAGAACGAGAAACTAGAGACATTTATAGCTAAATGGATGCATATTGAGGCCATACTCTAAAGTGAAATAAATAAGACACACATGGGTTAATACCGAATAGTTTCTCTAGTGTGAGAAACAAAGTGTAAATAAGGATTAAAATGATTAAAACAAATAATTGACAATTTGAAATAGGAAAAGGTCCAAAGGTGTAGGGGTAGTGGGAGGGGAAGGGGAAAGGAAAGAAGGGAAAGGAAAAATTATGAGAAAAGAAAAAAAATGGAAATGAAATCTATGTAAATAGGGAAGAGTGGAGGGGTGAAGGGTACAAAGGTAATGGGGAAAAAAAATAAGAGCCAAGATACATCATGTACAGGTACAGGCACCCAATGATAAATGTAAACGTATTGTATACCTAAAATGTACCAATAAAAGAATAAATAAATAAATAAACAGAAAACCTTGCCTTTTTGTCATGTACTTTCAATCCATAGCAACTTGAAACTGTGAAAATGAATTAATTTACTGGTAAAACTCAGACATCCTACTTTGTGGACTGTACCTTGAGGAATACATTTACTTGGAAGAAGGAGGCATAATGATGCAAACAGAGAAGCAACAGGCAGAAAGCACATCTTTATGTCTTATACCACTTTATCTCCTCCTCCCTTCTCTGCAGAGTTTAAAGTTATTTAATATGGAGATTGTACATTCCATAAAAGATATTTGGACAGAAAAAACAAGGTGAAGAAAGCTCCATTTTGGAATTCCGTATATGTGGACCCTTAGTTTATTTCTTACCCAGTTTCTTAATACATTCCTGGTCATATAATCTAAAGTTGATTATGTAAAAATCAAATGTATTGAGTAGGATAAGAGCAAGTATTTTTTTTCCTCAGAGAGCTAAAAAATAGTATTCGATTCCTATTTCCAACTCACTTTTTTTGGTACTGGGGATCAAACTCAGGACTTTGCGCTTGTGAGGCAGGCGGCAGCACCACTGAGCTAAGTCCCCAGCTCTGCAACTCACTTTTAAGAGACAACCTTTAATAATGTAGATCTCGTATGTATTATGTTCTAATTTTGTCCTAGTATCTGCCTGACTGAGGCTAAATAGTTATTGTTTTGTACATAGCTAATGAGTCCATCTTTACTTAACTGTATTAAATTAGGAAACCTCTCATTATTACTAGCATCAGCATTTCCATTTTTCCATTTCTACTTATATTTATACATAGTGTAATAAATTATTTAAGTAAGTACATAAACAAGTAATCAAAATGATGATGCTAATGAAAATAAAGTCTTGACTGATAGACTGTGCCATTTTTTAAGAGCTTAAAATGTTCAACAGCAGATGCATAAGTGTCACAATTCAATATATCAAAAATAGCTGAGGGTTAGGTGTGGTGGCTCATGCCTGTAATTCCAGCTACTCAGGAGACTGAGGCAAGAAGCCCTCAAATACAAGGCCAGCCTGGACAACTTAGTGAGATGCTGTCTCAAAATAAAAAACAGAAAGGACTGGGAAGGTAGCTTAATGGTAGAATGCTCAAGGCCCTGGGTTCAATTCCCAGTGTGTGTGTGTGTGTGTGTGTGTGTGTGTGTGTGTGTCTCACCAAAAAACCGAGGAATGACACTGTATAAGGTAAGAAGTTTTTAATTGATCTAATATTGTAACCAAAAACGTTATGAACACCTGTTTTGTATTCACAGCTAACATATATTTTAGGGCCAACATGCTAATGAAATTACAATGGGAAGAGGAACAAGGGAGAAGGGAGGGAGAAAGGAAAGAAGGGACAAGAAAAAAAGTGAAAATAGAAGGAAAAACTGGAAACAAAGCTTTTGTACATAGGGAGGGGAGGGGGGCAATGGAATAAAATTAAAATAAAATGTATTAAAGAAATTACAGCACTGTCATTATGAATATTTATTATGCCCCAAAACAAAGATGATGCCATTTACCTACCTCTAATAAATTAAACTTTGTGTTGATTTTCCAATAGTTGTACAGGTTTTAAAGAACCCGTCTTATCTCTCTACTCAAAGCCTCAGTTAATATTGGAGTGGGTATCAGCAACAAAGGGAGAGTGACTAGTTGTTACAGAAATGACCACATAGTTGTGGTTTGGTACCAACCAGAGCCCTTTATCAATTCACCATGAGTGAAAGTAGTATTGTGAAAATTGTCTGTGTTTTCTTTCATAGGATAGAATACACTTAATTTCTTTTAAATCAAATGAGACTTTGGACAAGAAGTGATTTTTTTAAAAAAAATAAGGGAATTATAGCTGATATGAAATGTAGAGAGATTTTAATTACTCAAAATAATGTGTAGAAGAGATGAGAGGAAGAAAAGGCAGAGGAAAAGAATGTATAGATTGGACCTATCCCATTCATCTGAACCCTAATGAGCAAATTCTCTGGGTTTGGTCAACCCAATCTGACACACAATGTGAAAACAACAAAGAAAGTAAAAACAATCAGGATTCAACTGAGGATAAGGGTAAGAGGCATCTTAACATTATGTTACCAACCTAATAACTATAATAAAACTTCACTTAGGTGAAACTTGGCTATCTGGCAACCTCACCTATCTAGAGCACAGCAAAGAGCCAAGGGAATAATGAAGATGGAAAGAGCGTTTGCAGAAACGAACTACAGTTCACCAGGTCCATGTTTTAAAGATCATGTCTATTACTCCTAGACATTTATCAAAGCCCTTTCTCAGAGGCTATTAATTTTTACTGAGTTCAATTTTTTTTTGTTTGCTAGGGTTTTTTTGGTACCAGGGATCAAACTCGGGACCTTATGCTTGCAAAGCAGGCAGTGGAACCACTGAGCTAAATCCCCGGCCCTACTGAGTTCAGTTTTAAGGATGTATCAGTCTGGTTTCCAAAGCCATGGAAAAGTAAACATGATAAATGCGAAGGCAAAAACTACTACTACAACAAGTATGCAGATAGCCGTGAAAGGGTAATGTTGGTAATCAGGATAGAGATGAAAAAAGGCACAAACATTGATTTAATAATTTTTTAAAAACCTTGGAGAAGAAAAATGTAAAACTGATGCCTACATTAACCATGAGTAAACTGGGGATGGTGACACAGACCTGTAATCCCAGCACTCAGGAGGCAGAGGCAGGGGAATCATGAGTTCAAGACCAGCCTGTGCTACGTGGTGGATTCAAGGAAGGACAGCCTAAACTACATAGCAAGACCCTGTCTCAAAACACCAAAAAAAAAAAAAAAACCACTATGAATAATCAAGAAAGTTAATGTACACTCAATATAAAGGTACTCCCTGAGTCAGGCAACATGCAATGTTATATAAATAGTTCCATGGGCACATAATAAAATTTTGAAGATGCGGGAGATTTCATACATATCACATTGAGAAGTGCAAAGAAATCAAGTGTACAAATGAAGAGCACAAACTAGGCACACAAGGCCAGAAGTCGCAGTTTTCAATGGCCCGTCATGGTCATTCCTGCATGGCTTCTGTTCCTATGCAGAATCACACTACGTCAGCTTGTGTTATAACACTGATATTTGTTTCCCTTTTATTACATTCTAATCATGTCCAAAAAGTGGCTAAGTGATAAGAAGAATGCAGGATAAGTCTAGTAAGTGTAAACAGAACATTAAAAATTTACACAAGGCTATGATGCATGCCTGTAGTCCCAAATACTCAGGAGGCAAAAGCAGGAGGATCACTTGAGCCCAAAATATTGAGGCCACCCTAAGCAGCATAGTAAGGAACTATTTTTTATTAAAAAGTCAAGATATTCAACTTACCTTAAATTTGTGTTTTCCATGAACTTTTAAAGAATGAGCATATATATAAGATAGAGATATATTATGTATATATTTTAATAATCCAAAATAGAACAAAGATTTATGTACAAAGGTGTTCATAACAGTAGTATTTAGCATTTCAAAAATTGAAATGTGAAAGATTGTATGTGTGGTACAATATCAACTATGTCTAAAACATATACAAAGAAACTAGGATGAAAAGGTCTCAATAATTGCCATAAAATTTTTTTGATCTAGGGAACAAACTATATGTGCAAAACTTTTTAAAAAGAAAGTTGTAAGTATTTATCAAAAGACATTTTTAAAAAACCTAAAAAAAAAGAAATGCTGAGCCATGTCCCCTGATAGGAAGACTCAGTACTGTAAAGATCCCATTTTATTTAAACATTTGACAAATTCATGATAATTCCAATCAAAATTATAATAGAATTTTTAATGAAATTGACAGGCTAATTCTAAAATTCATCTAGAATAGTACATGCGTAAAAATAGCTGGATATCTTTTTAAAAGTATAATGATGGGCTGGGGATTTAGCTCAGTGGTTTTGCCACCTGCTGCGCAAGCGCAAGGACCCGAGTTCGATCCCCGGTACCAAAAAAAAAAAAAGAAGTATAATGATGAGCCACTTCCTACCAGATAGCAAAATATATTTTACAACTAACAGTAATTAAAGTATGGTATTGGCTCAAAAGCAGAAAACCAGCCCAATGAAAGAGACTAGATCATCAGCTATTGACATAACATGTTTAAGGGTATTTAAATAATTAATGATAGGTGTTAGGGCAACTGCTTATCCATATATTTTTATATTATATATTAGAATACATCACATAATTCAGAAATAAATTAACTTGGCCTTCCCAGAAATTGGCCTGGGCCATGGCCTGAAGAAGCTGCAACAGACATGGTGGACAGGAAGGCACTGACCCAGCTGGAGTCAAGCAGGCAGCAGCCAGCAGGGTTGGGGCTGCACAGGATACCAGTGTGGCAATGAGGCTTGTTACAAGCAGGGGTTTTGAGCGGAGAAGGAAACAAAGAATAGTGAGGGCAGGTTTCTCTCTAACAGAAAAGGGAGTTACAATATGGAAAGGGAGAAATCTAAAATGAACCATGTGATGCTAGATTAGAGAAAAGGGTGTGTTTTATATTTCTGTATCTATCTTTCTTGTTTTGATACTTGTCTTGAAGTTATATTGGAAAGTGTCTTTGTTTTTAGAAAATCCACACTGAACTATTTAATGTTAAGGGTTTCATGTCCCCAATTTACAATCAAGTGGATCAGAAAAACAATACATATATATATATAAATATATATATAATAGGTATATACTATATCTATAGAGGGGAGAAGAGAGAAATGAAACAAATGTGATGAAATGATAACAATGGAGAATCAAGGTGGAGAGGATATGGGAACTCACAGTGCTATTCCTGCAACTTTATGTAATTTTGAAAGTATTTCAAAATAGAAAGCTTAAGAAATAAATTCCAGACGTATTAAAAATCTAAATAATTCTACTTCTTGGAACCTATTCCAAACATTTTATCATACATATTCAAAAATATTATATATATGAATCTAAAATACTTTTTCAACATTTTGACCATAAAGAAAAATTAGAAATATAGGAAGTATGCATCAATTGAAAATGATTATAGTATATGCATAACACAAAATGTGCAGGCATTAACAAGAATAAGATAGATTTATATGCACTGACATAGAAAGATCTTCATGATATATTGCTAAGTGGAAAAGCAAGTAGACCAGTGGATAGAATGTGATCACATCTATGTTGTTCATTTAAAAAGTTAGAAACAACTGCTATAGGTAAGTATGTGTATTTGTATATAGCTACACTTGTAACATAGAAATGGTCTGAAAGAATACACTATACTGCACTATTAGCAATGGTTAACTCTAGGGAAAAAGAACAGTACTGTACTTTCCAATTTTTCCATACTAGTCATGCAATACTTTTATTACCAGTTGAAAAAAGCCCATGTATAAAAATCCATGAATACATACAATTTGTTTTGAAAGAGTTCCTCCCAAGTTGATTATAGTACTTAACGCTGGGAATTATCTTTAACTGGAAAATTCCTAGTCCAATCCCTGCATATAGGGAATTGGCCTTCCAATGGACTGTGCTCAGGTACGCTTTGTCATTAATTTAACAGAGGATTAGGTGGCCTGCTGAGCCACTCCCTACTTGCTGGGCGACAGTCCAGAAGTGAATTCCCTTGCAGCTTTCCAAAAGGAGGTCAAACAAGTCCTCAGGGACTCTCAAAAGGAAAACATTGCCAAAGGCTAAATTTGCCATGGAAGTCAGAGCCTGGACTGGGATAAACTGTGCCAGCACTTTCCAGTTCTGCTTTCAAGGCCTTGATCAGAAGGGGCAGAACTAGAGAGTTGTTTCCAAGAGCAGCTTAGCAGCCCACGCCAGATTTTTAAGGTGAATCTGAAATTGTAAAATTCTCCTCTACTTCCCTGGCCCCTATTCTCTCCTATTTGTGAGACATTTACATTTCCCTCCCTTTCTCTTCCTCAGAGCCATTTTCCTAGTGATAATTTCTGCCAACCTGATTAGGTCCTAGTTTAGCCTTGCGCAAGACAGGAAAAGAAGGCTAGCAGTGTTTTTCTTTTTCTTTCTTCATCTTCCCCAATCCCACATTTTTTAGGTGTAGCTGGCCAGTTTTGTATTGAAGTTACTTTTTTTTGATCTTCTTTTCTCATACAATATTTTGTTGAATTATAAATCATACATCCTAAAATTCATCATTTATATAGTCCAGGCTGGATGTAGTGGCACACATGTGTAATCCCAGCATGAGAGGCTGAGGCAGGAGGATTGCCATGAGTTCAAGGCCAACCTGGACTACATAGGTAGTCCAAGGCCAGCCTGAACTACATAACAAAATCCTGTTTCAAAAAGTGAAAATAGAAGGAAAAAATGGAAACAAAGGTTTTGTGCATGGGGGGAGGGGGTTTGAGGAGAGGGGAGCTATGGGAAAAAAAGGGCAGGATGTACCATGTATAGGTGCAAATTCCTGATGATGAGTGTTATCATTATGTATGCCTAAAATGTACCAATAAGTGTTTTGCTATATTTTTTAATTAATTAAATAAATAAACTATATAGTTCAGTGGCCTTTACTATGTCCATAAGAAGTGTACAATTGGGCTGGGGATTTAGCTCAGTGGTTTTGCCGCCTGCTGCACAAGCGCAAGGACCCAAGTTCGATCCCCAGTACCAAAAAAAAAAAAGAATTGTACAACCACCACCAGCACAGTATATTTTAGAACCCACCCCAAAAAGAAACCTATTACCCATTACCAGTCATTCCTCATTTCTCCTTTATCCTCCCAGCCCTAGATGAACACTAGTCTACTTTGTTTCTCTGCAGTTTGCCTATTCTTAGCATTTAATATAAATAAAATTACTCAACATGTGATGTTTTATGTGTAGCTTTCTTGCTTAGCATATTTTTTTGAGGTTCATCTATGTTGTGGCCTGTGTCAGCACTCCATTCTGCTTTATGGCTGAATAATATTCCATTTGATGGTTATATTACATTTATTTATCCATTCATCAGTTGATGGACATTTGAGTTGTTTCCATTTGGGGGTTATTATGGATAATGCTGCTATGAACATTTGTGTACAGGCTCTTGTGTGAACATATATTCTCATCTCTTTGTTATTTACTTAAAATCACTGGGTCATATGGTAACCCCATGTTTGAGTTTTTCATTTCGTTTTTTGTTTTTTCAGTACCAGAGATTGAACTCAGAGCCTTTGCACTGAGCTACATCCTCAGCCCTTTAAAAAATTATTTTGACTGCGCAAGCGCAAGGACCTGAGTTTGATCCCCAGTACCAAAAAAAAAAAAATTATTTTGAGGCAGGATCTTTCTATGTCACTAAGTTGCCTAGGCTGGGCTTGAATTTGCAATCCTCCTGCCTCAGCCTCCCAGATTGCAGGGATTAAGGTGTATGCCACCACACTGGCTCTTGTTTAATGTTTTGAGGAAGAGTCAAGCTGTTTTCCTAAGTAGCTGCACTATTTTACCTTTCTCTCAGTGATATATGCCTGTTCCAGTTTCTCTAAAAATTCACCAATGCTTGCTGCTGTCTGTCCCTGTGAAATAGTATTTCACTGTGGTTTTCATGGGTATTTCTTGGTTTTAATTGGGCATTTGTATGTTTTTTATGCCATTGTAAATAGACCTGGTCTTAATCTCATTTTCAAATTGTTCATTGCTAGTATATAGAAATAAAATTGTTTTTGTATCTTGATCTTGTATCTTTCAATCTTGCTGACCTCATTTGTTAACTCAATAGTTGTTTCTATTTTCAAGGCTCATCAACTTGATGAATGAAAAAAAAGGTTGCTCAGCTAGGATTTGTCCTCAGCTGCTCCTGTTTTACCTGATCCTTTTGCTGCTTCTAATTACTAACTTTGCATTATCTCCAGGAGTGAAGACTTAGCACATTTCTTTTGAAAGTTTGCCTGCCCGTGATCTGCCTCTTTCTGATCTGTGGTAGGTGTCTCTTTGGCTACTAATCTATATAACTAAAATCCCAGTCACCATTTAACACATAAACTGGTAATACTAACTTTTCCAGGGACAAAAGTGGCATTAAATTCCTTGTCTGTCACATCTTCATGAATCTGATTTCAGGTATTTGTTCATTTACTGCAAGCTTTACCAGTAAATCCTAGGTTTTGTGTAGCCTGGTGTCTGTGTCCCTGTAACCAGTATGATTTTTATCATTATTGTCAACAAGCACTGTCTTGGCCCATTCAGGCTGCTGTATAAAAATACCACAAACTAGGTAGGTTGTAAACAACAGAAATTTGTTTCTCACACTTCAAGAGGCTAGAAAGTCCAAGATCAAGACACTGGTAGATTCTGCATCTGGTAAGAGGCAGCTTTCTAATTTATACACAGCACTTTTCATGGTGTTCTTTCATATGGTGGTAGGGATGAAAGTCTTTTTGGGATCTTTTATGAGGGCACTAATTGCATTCATGAGGGCTCTGCCTTCATAACCTAATCACCTTCCATAGGCCTTACCTCCTAATACCAGGACCTTGAGTGAATTTCAACATATGAATGGGGAGCTGGGGTTAACACAAATATTCAGACCATGGCAAGTACCAAAGAAGGAAGGTCCTAAAGAGAATTCTACTACTTTAGACCACAGGGTAACCACAGGTGCAAATATTTCATGCTTACAGAAGAAAGTGAACTAGTAATAAATAGGCCAGAAATACAGCATCAAGCTGTTTTCTATTAAGCCAAAGATTAATTTTGTTATAACTGCTGTACAAAAATAGTATCTTAAGTTACTTAGCATGTAAATAATAATATAGCCATCAAAAATATATAAAATATATATTTATATTTAAAAATCTTTAAGATACACTATTTTGTGAAAAACCAAATTACAGATGACTGTCATATTAATTTTCTATTGATGTTTTAATAAATCAGCACAAATTCAGTGGCTTAAAACAACACAAATTTATTATCTTATAATTCTTCAGATCCTAATCATGTATGGGCCTCATCAGGCTAAAATCAAGATGTCAGCTGGACTATGTTCCTTTCTGGAGGCTTCCTTGCTTTTTCAGATGTTGCCACGATTTAGTTCCATGTGGTTGTAGGATTGAGGTCCCCATTTCCTTGCAGGCTCCCATAGCTCCTAGAAGCCTCTCTGGTCCATACATAACTTAAATAACTAGGTCCATAAATAACTTAAAACAAGCAACCATCAGATCCTTTTCACTCTGCCATCTCTCTGATGCTGCTTCTGTCTTCACAATTGGGAAAAAGTTCTCCACTTTTAAGGACCCATGTGATTAGATTGGGCCTAGGGCAGGGAAAGAAAGAATGCAGAGAGACTGTTAATGGGTGAGGACTTCCTTCTTCAGGTAATGAGGCATTGTGGAATTACATAGTGGTAATGGTTGTACAACTGTGGATATACGAAAAATTACTGAATATACTAAAATGGTGAGTTTTATGATATGTGGACTGTTTCAAATTTTTAAAGTCTTAAAACCATTTTGCAAAGTACAAGCTGATCCACTTAAGTTCAAATCTGATATTACCATTTCATTTTCAAGTTTTTGTTAGCACTACTAGATACTGAAATGCAAAAATGAAAAGATTTTGTCTCTGCCTTTTAAGAGCCCATTGTCTAAAAGGGAGAAAATCATATGAGCACTTCATTTTAATTGAACCTTGTCAGGATGAAGCTAGAGGTGTGCTCTGCGATCACAAGGGCTATCCTAGGAAACCTGGGCTTCATTCTAGAGGCAGGAGGGAACTGCTGAAGGCTTTTCAACTGGGAATTGACACAGTTTGTATTTTAGTCATATCCTGGAAGCTGTGGGGAAGACTGATGTGACAGCAGCATGACTAGTGTGTTAGTTACTTTTCTCTCATTGCTGAGACAAAATACCCAGCACCAAAAGTTAAAGGGGAAGAGATTTATTTGGCTTACAGTTTGGAGAGGTTTTAGTCCATAATCAGCTGGCTCCAAGGCAGGGATGGCAAACAGACATTAAAGAGGAGAGACAACATGGCACTTACACAGTAGCAAACGCAACAAGGGAGAGACCTTAACAATGTCTTCTTGTCCCTTTTATATTATTCAGACTACTTAGGGTGGCGCTAAACTAATCACTTACATGTAGTGGCTTAGTAATCACATGCCCTTTACCATAGCATTGCATATTCCAGATTCAACTACCTCTGAAAAAGAAAGTCCCACCTCATCTGCATGAGGCTTTGAGGGGACATCTAGACCCAAACCATAACAGCTAGTATAAGAGAGATCAGTTAGAAGACAATTGCAGTAGTTTGGGTGAGAAATAATGGAAGCTTAAATGAAAAGCAGTGGTGGTAAGAATGAAGAGGAGTTCAGATTTAATAAATATATAATGTGTAAATGCCTGTAGAACTTGGTCTGATGAGGAGCACAGGAGAAAGGAATATGGGATGACTCACAGATTTCTGATGTAGATCACTGGATAGATGCTGGTTTTATTAACTGAGAAAAGAAATATAGCAAGAAGTTTGCAGGCTGAAATAATGAGCTCAGTTTAGAATGATAGATATAAGGCACCTGAAAAATGATGCAGAGTGTCTAGCCATCAATGTTACTTTGTTTGTTGTTTTTATCATCATCAATGTTGCTTTGATCCAGCTATTTAATCCCTCTCTGCTGAAATTTCCTGATCTATAAAATGGCAGCATTGCACATGATGACTAATAGTAATAAATAAGTGTGTGTGTGTGTGTGTGTGTGTGTGTGTGTGTGCATTGCCCCACATTCAAGTATTAGGGGTGTTAACCCATTCTGCTTTGGGGAAGTTGAAAACTATATTAACTATTTTTAAATATGTTCGTAGTTCTTCACAAGAAAATTTAGTGGCATTGGCCTGTAATCCTAGCATTCTGGGAGGCTGAGGCACAAGGATCATAAGTTTGAGCCCAGCCTAGCGAATTTAGTGACTTAGTGAAATCCTGTCTCAAAATTTAAAATTTTTAAAAGACTGGGGATATAGCTCAGTACCTTGGTTTCAATCTCCTGCACGGAAAAGAGTCAGGGAGGAGAGGAGAGGAGACAGTGGGTATTGGAAGAATATTTACAGGTACAACTTGATTTATGCCAACTCACTGAATATACAGGTATGCTACAAAGATCAGATGAAAGGTGATAACTGCTGCCCCAAAAGACTCAGTGTAAGAGTCTTTTAATTAGGCATTCCTCCTAGTGAATACAAACCAATTTGCTGCAAAGAAATTACATATATTTCAAAAATAAAAAAAAAATCTAACTTTTGCTTTGTGTTTGCTGCATCCTAGGCATCACACTAAGCTTTATACAAGTATTATCTTTTTCATCCTCATAGTAATCCTCATAATGATCCTACTATTCATGTTCTCATTTTACAAATAAGCAGAGGGTTAGAAAAATTAAATAACTTAACCAAGATCATTAATCTAGAAAGCAGTAATGCCACAACTCACATCCAGGTCTCTAGATTCCAAAATCAAGAGCAAGAACTATTGCTACATAGGAAACCAGGTATTCTTACATATAAAAGCATGGTTATTTGCATGCTTAGATAATTTAATGAGCAAAATACCAATCTGATTGGTCTAATTTATGAGGAAGTTATTGACCCTTCACTATTGCCTTCTTCCTCTTTAGCCTTCTCAGTTAATTCCCAAACTCACTCTATAATCTTCATGTGAGGTCCTGTTATCTCTTTGTCCATCTTCCCTTCCTCTCATCACATTGCTCTATTTCGCACACAGACTGGACATGTTGAGTAAACAAAGAAGGCCTTGGCTGGAAATAGCAACTTTTGTGGTATCTCTCAGAAGGCCTTTCCTCAGACTCATTCCTGACCTATGCTTTTGGAGTCAGGACTACTGAACTTACTGTTGTTCAGCCCAGTTCTTCATTCCAGCCATCCATCCTCACAAAAACTTCCACAGGAAGAGGAAAGGCCAAAGCTAACGTACATTCATAATAAGATGGGCCAATGGTGCAAGAAGGATTTGCTGAGTGAGAATGGAGAAGTGGAGTCCTTTGTTCTTCATAAGAGAGTGTGGTTGTGCTTTTTGCAGAAAACCGAATGGAAGCCAGCTGAGCAGGGGATCTCTAACATAAGACACTGTGTATAACAAAAATGGATTCACAGACAAAGCTAATATATTTGAATGAGGCCATTTCTGGACTCTTCGTACCCATGTAGATTTCGTAGGCAAGGAGTAGTCTCTGCCTATGGTCATTTGTTTAAATTCAGTAAGTTCCCAACTTACGAACATTTGAGTTGTGAACTTTCACAGATATGAATGGACCTCGCATTAGGAACAATCATAGATGCAAACAGATCACAGAAGCAGCTCAAGTGTCTGCGAAACCTTGTCACGGTTGTGCTGCTGTGTGCTTACTATACAGTGCAATAGTGTACAGTAGTACAGTGCTCTATCAGAGCCAGGATGTCTAGAAGTGAGAGGAAAAGCAGCGGTGATGTGGGCGGGATTGCTAGGAAGCGCAAAGCAATATACATTGTATGTCTGTGTCAGGGGTGTGGAAGACTCACTTTGTCAGACTTACAAATGAATCCACGAACGTTCTCTTGGAACTGAACTCATTCATAAGTCAGAGACTTACTGTAGTGATCAAAAGAGCTGAGCAAAATCTTGCCAAAGGAGAGAACTTTAATTTAGTATGCAGATTTTTTTCTTGAATTGTTGGGCTGAATTTATTCTTTCATGGTGGGAAGGCACCTCAAATAATCAAGATGCATTGTATTTGGTATCTAATTTCCCAAATGTCAGCATGCAGTACATTTCAAAAGTAATTCATTTTGCAATGTGTTTTTCCCATTACACTCATATGGCAGAAATTATCACAAACAGCCTAGGAGGCTGGGGTCATCATTGTATCAACTAAGGAGTCTGATTGGGCTGTCAACAATGAAGGTTATTTCTTCTGAAAAAAGAAAGAGAATTCTACATTGTTTCAAAAATAAACATATTTGATATCTTCTATCAACTCTCCCTCTGTCTCTCTCCAGTCTTGAATATTCCCTCAGTTCCTCAAGCCTGTCTTGCCTGAACATGACTTACTATTTTCATCTGTGCTCTGCTTGCTTATACTTCTTCTTGGTTAGAAAAATCTATATTCCTTCTCTTCCACATATTTCCATCTAACCTTCAAAACCAGAATTTACTTCTTTCAAAATACCTTTCTGATAATCACGTCGTGTGATTTTTTTTTTTTAGTTTCCTTATCTATTGTCACTTCAGTCTATCTATGCCATATTTTTATGCAGTTACTAAAATGTTTCTTTGGAGTTAAACCCAAGTTGTTTTATTTGAGTATGTTTTAGTCTTTGATTAGATTTTACATTCTCTGGAGAGCTCAAGGGCTGTGACTTTTATTTCTTTAGCATCTAGGAATAATAATACAATGACTCATGTTAGAATGGCATAAATACCATACCTGTAGTAAATTTCAACCCACATTAAACATTTGATGGTGATATCAAGATTTTATTAAACAAGCATCAAATGCACTTCAAAAGGTTAAAGATGCAATGTGAACATCCAGTCTGTCCTTCATGAATCTTTCACATAAGAACTTATTAGAGCCTTTGTTTATATTTATAGTAGTTTTCTTTATCAGATCTCAGGGCAACAACTTATTAATTAATAGAAGACTGTTCTAGAAAACAAAATCACCATTCATTACCAAGTTATTGTTCAACAAATTTAATCATTCTACAAACATTCATACTACATAGGACTGAAAAGACATTAAATTTACTTTCTATTGGAAAAACCAAGAGACACAAAATGGAACAAAAACAGAATAAAGTTATCTCAGTTTCAGCCCCAAGTAAGTATGCCAGACAACATGGTGTGAATTAGAAGGGTGGGAGAGGAGATATACATGAAAGCACAGACAATGAACTCTTCCTGAAGGTATTATGATCTGAACTTGGCCTCAAATGGTGGGCAAAGGAGAGACCAAAAGCACAGAAGCAACAATGTCCATTCTGTATTTGGGAGATGAGTTCTTCATGTATTCTTTCATATTGTTAGATTAAACACACATCATTGCACATTCTGGCTGGGTGTGGTGGGGCAGGCCTGTAACCCATCACTCTGGAGACTGAGGCAGGAGAATTCTCATGCATGAGTTCAAGGCCAGCCTGAGCTACATAGTGAGTTCAAAGCCATCTTGAACTACAAGGCAAGACTGTGTCTCAAAAAAAAAAATGACATTCTGGGTTTTAGGGATGTTCGTTGCTGCTGGATTGGTCACTATTTTCAGTGGTTGGTCACTATTTTCAGCAAAAAGAATGAACAGTATTTCCAATGAAGAGCAAAGGAAATGCATACAAATATACAAATATACTTAAAAGATAAAACACCTCATGAGTATTATTGATACCACCAATTCAGATCTATCATCCATACTTTGGATCTTTGTCACTCTTCAACATTTGCCGTTGTCTCTCAAATCTTTGTCTCCTTCTGAATTTAAAACCTTTTAAAAAATATTTTCCTCTTTTTCATTTATTTCTCTTCAGGCATTATACTCAAATTTATTTGCTCTTATTTTCTTTCTAGCTTATCATCATTTCTTAAATTGTATTTATTTTATTTCTAATTATTTTCTGAGTTGTATCTCTTAATTTCTTATCTGTTATTTCATATTGTGTACTATTTTCATAATTCTTTTATTTTATTTAGAAATATTAGATTACAGTTTTGACTTCTTTCATGGATAGTCTTTCTGGGGTGATCTCATTTTCTCTAGGGATGTTATTCAGCTCTTTTTTCCTTAATAAAAACTGTATGAACTTGATATTTTGCAGCTGCTTCTTTCAATGCAAAATTTGTTTTCCTGAACTTTTGCCATAAAGTGGCATTCATAAAACTTTTATTACTCCACAGAACTACCTCTGTTGATTTTGGAGTGTGAAAAATAAAGCAGCTTGCTTTTTAGGCTATTTCACCATTTTGATGTGGAGCTATTCTGCCTGTCATCTCTTGTCCATGTCCTCTTCAGTGTTTATTTCACTTCAAGTGATACCTTTTCAGTGTGGGGTTTGTCTTACAAAGGGGCCCTTGCAGAGTGATTTTGAGCTAGGTTGCTCCAGGCTTTTCAGAATGTTTCCCCATGAACTTGGCATTTTTTTCCACTGCTGTTCTCATATTGGCCTGCCTCTCAGTGAATGTCTGATGGATATTTTGTATTCCTCTGTCCTCAAGATGTCTCAGAGGAAGCTTCCTTAGCTTTTCTTCCAGACAGACACTGATATGACACAGGTCTTGTGGCTGTTGGTGATTTGACCTCCACCCACTTGTATTTTAGCATTTGCAGGGATACCTTGTTACCTACTGCTATGCTTTCGATGTGTCTCCTATAAGATATATATTGGAAACCATCTACAAGGTCCTATGTTAATGGTAACCATGGAAGGCAATTAAGATCAGATGAGGTCATGAAGTTGAGGTCTCCATGATACCATTAGTGGCTTTATAGCAAAGTATGTGAGATAACATACATGCTCTGTCTCTCCATGTGATATCCTCCACCATTTCATGATGCAACAAGGAGATCCTCACCAGATGCCAGGGTTATTAGGGTGCTGTGGGCTCTTTCTAGAGATTCTTTCCAGGTTCTTGTTCTAAACAAAGACTTGAACAAGAAATACACAGAAGGTAGTGAGGTTTTACATTTTTTTAAAGGTAGGAAAAGAAATATGCTCTACAGAGTGAGTGCAGGCCAATAAAGTAGGAAAAGAAGTATGCTCTGCAGGGTGAAAGCAAACCACTGAGAAAAACAGAGTTCTGGGGCAACAAGGTTAATGGCTGCCATCGTTTGTATCTTCCATTCTGACATTGAATTGAGGCCATCCTATCAAAAACCTGCTTGATTTCACCCTGGGAGAATTGAAGATAGCATTTTCTGATTGGTCCCAGGTGCAGAGCTTGGAACTGTTTTTCTGTACATATGTCCTGGATTTCCATGATTGATAGATCATGCCCACTTGCCCAGCCGGCTGGACACAACTTAATCTCCTGCTTCACCAGCACTATGCTCAAGAACTTCTCGCCCTTTGGGATTGTGAGCTAAATATGCTTTTATTCTTTATGAATTACCCGCTCTGTAGTATTCAGTTATAGCAACAAAAAATGGATTAAGACACAATTTTCTCGTAAATGTTGTTTATGGAGTTTTGGTTTTGCTATGTAGTTGTTCTCTCTGTTTTTATGTAAAGATGCAGAAAGAATAAAAAGCTATGGTGCTGAGGCTGTCATCTTCCCAGAATCCTCTCCCAAGTTAATTCAATTATAAGTGTATTTCATATTACAGTCCCTTTGAGAGGCTGCTCATAACTTATGGGTGTTGACATCTTGCTTCTATTTGGGCCAGGGGAGGTTAAGGGCTTTAAATCTTAGCTGTTTGTGTCACAATTAAAGACCAAACATAAGGAAACTAAAATGTGAACACAGTAAATTACCAACTCACATAAATTTTTTTTTTAAAAAAAGCATTTAAATTTAATTACAGA
>NW_004624849.1:405075-420186 GCF_000247695.1 Heterocephalus glaber | reverse complement strand
AATGGGGAAAAAAGTAAGAACCAAGATACTCATGTAATGGTACAAGATCCCAATGATGAATGTAACTGTATTTTATACCTACAATGTACCAATAAACTTAATGGAAAAAAAAAATAAAGACACTCTTGAAAGAGGACTTCCAGAACTGCTTCATAAAGTGACAAAAAACGATGGGATAAATGTGTTTGAAGTGAGGGAGAGTATTTTGTGGCGAATTAGTGGCAATATGTCTTTTATTGTAATAAATTAAGAAAAAATGTAAACATTCATCATATTTTTATACCTCATATAAACATATTGACTTGTAATGCTAGGCAACTGTATATACTAAGAAGAAGATAAAGCACAGTAAAGGGAGAGGACACTGGGGATGCAAGTGGTCAGGGAGTGTCTCTGAAGATCGAATTTTAACTGAAAGCTGACTATTGTGCTATCTGGGGAAAGAAGATCCTAGTGAAGACTGACACTGGAGCATACTTGGTGCGATCAAGAAGCAGCAAGGTCACTGGTTGGAGAGTAAATGTGGAAACTTTTAATAATAAAAATATGTAAGCCAAATTCAGGTGACATGGAAGGCAATGTGACATGGAAATAAGTGTCAAGGCTTTAAAGCCAACAAAACTTGAATTCAAACTCAAGCTCCGCCATTTACTAGTTTTATATGCTTGAACAAGTCATCTAGCATTGATGAGCTTTGGTTTTCTTATCTGTAAAGTAGCAAAAAAGTTATTTTGCAAGAATGTTTTGAAGTGAAAATGAGGTTTGAGAAAGGATGTGCTTGAAAGATAGATTTGGGTTTGAATTCTTTTTCACATATAAAATGGAAATTATAATATTATGTAATAGAACTGTTATAAGGATTTAACTAGGTGAAGTATACTTTTATTTCTGGCAGTTTCATTTTTATGTATGGACATGTTTTTATTTATCTTACTCAGGACCCAATATTTTTATTTAATCTAAAAAGTCATATCCTTCCTTAATTCTGAAAAATTTTTATTCACTAGCTCTTTGAATGATGTCTCCTCTCTGCTTGCTATTTTCTCTATATAGTGAAGATGAGCAGTGTTCCACAGTAGAATGAGTAATACCAACATTTATGTAGCTTAAAACAAGGTTTAGGGCTGGGGATGTAGCTCAGTGGCACCACACCCGCCTTGCAAGCACAAGGTCCTGAGTTTGATCCCCAGTACCAAAAAATAAAAAAAAGTTTATTCCTCATACCTACTCCATTGAGCATTGACTGGTCCCTGTTCTGGATAATCCTTACTCTGAGACCCAGTCTGTAAAAGAACCACAAGTTGGAATGTTGCTGGTTGCTTTGGCAAAAGTGGGGAAGAAAAGAGCACGATGAATTGTGTGTTGAGTCCTTTTTGTTTTGGTTTGGTTTGGTTTTTTGAGACAGGGTCATGCTATGTAGTTCAGGCTGGTCTTGAACTCACCATGTGGTCTAGAGTGGCCTCAAATTCACAGCAATCCTCCTGCCTCAGCCTCCTGAGCGCTGGGATTACAGGAATGTGCCACCACATATGGGTTTGAGTTGTAAATCTTCCCAGAAGAGGTATCCACTCACATTGTGTTGGCTATAGTAAGTCACATGACCACATCTAATTTCCAGGCTGTGGGGGAAGTACAACTATCCCACAGACCGAGGGAGGGATCAGAAAATATTAGGAGGTCAACAATAATGACTATTATTATGGAACTCTATTAGATGCATCATGCTTCTTAACTCCTCTTTCATATTATCCTTTTACCTCTTTTTGAGCTGCATATCTTAGATAATTCATAGTTTCTCTTTAGCTAGGTCTAGACTACTGTTCAACCCAGCCACAGAGTTTTGATTTTGAAACACTACACTTTTAATTTCTAGAATTTTTTTTCCATTTGCTCTTCTTTTACCTGTCCTTTTTTTTTTATCATTAAACTTTGTTTTAATGGGTCTCAAAATTCTGTGACAGATTTTTGATCAAGTTGTTTCCATTAAAAAGTGATTTTAAAAGCTAATAACTTAAAACTGCCACACACAGAAAGAAAATAAATGGTCCACAAAACATTCTCCTTTCCTCCTGAAGCTTCTATGATGCATTGTTATCATTAATCAGTCTTTCACTATTAAACTTAAATGGCCAATTGGGAGAAACAGTTCTGAGACCGGTCTTCCACCACTGGTTAAGACTGGGGTGGCAGGTGTTAGGGGTGATATTCATTTAGCTTTCTGAGATTTCTGGGCAGACTTGGTGACCTTGCCAGCTCCAGCAGGCTTCTTGTCCACTGCTTTGATGACACTCACAGCAACTGTCTGTTTCATATCGTGAACAGCGAAACGACCCAGAGGTGGATAGTCAGAGAAGCTCTTGACACACATGGGCTTGTCTGGAACCATGTCAACGATGGCAGCATCACCAGATTTCAAGAATTTGGGGCTATCTTCCAGCTTCTTACCAGACCCATGATCAATCTTTTCTTTTAGTTCAGCAAACTTGCAAGTGATGTGAGCTGTATGGCAATCCAGTACAGGAGCATAGCCAGCACTGATCTGGCCCAGATGGCTCAAGATAATCATGTGAGCAGTGAAACCAGCTGCTTCCATTGGTGGGTCATTTTTACCTGTCCCTTTGCTGTCTAGAGGATTCTGTTTCTTTTATATTTTTAAACATTTTAAAATTTCTTTCAGATAGGGCTATTATTTCTAGCTCTAGGAGTACAAATCCTCTTAAGAACTAAACTGCTGATCTTGAAATGATTTGTTTTCTTGCCTACTTTATACATCTTTATTTTGGGTTCATCTTCAGTGAGGCTATTTCTGTGTGCTCTGGTTACAGAAATGTCCCTACAGGACAGTGTTGCCTCTGTGAGGCCCTCTGGATACTGCAGGATCTGGGCCAATTCTCAGTGTTAAAGTCTCAGCTAGGGGATCTCAGAACCACAAAGGAGGTATGTGTTCAGGGTTAACACACCATTCATGGGTAGGGTGGCCTTGGGTTCTGCTTTCTCTTATTTCCATCCATTACCTTGGGTAGATATCCAGTTTTGCTAATTTTTCCAGAGGCTGCTGGGAGGAATTTTCATAGTCCCATTTAATAAATGGTGTGGACCTTTTTTACTTGGGGCCTTTGTAGGTTGCTGAGGCTCCCCTATCTTCACCATGGATTCCGTACCCTATACTGCTATTGGAACACTAGCTCCCATCCATTCAGGCCTATTTTACATTCCAACATCCCTCAAGCATTCACTTTTTGTTCCTTCTTATAATTCTGATTTTCAGTCCTTCCTTCATTTCTAGAACCTGGAGTTACCTTTTACTCAATTTGAGCTTATTTATTTAAAGGGGAAAAAACTCCAAGTTTGTTAATTTTAAGCAGAATGTCTATGCTTTTGGACTTGGGGATAGGGTCCTTTTAAATCACCTCAGCTTTTCGTGTTGACAAGAATTTCCTACTTTTTCACTAGAGTAGACTTCACATGAGGGAGTTCAGTGAGACGATAATTAGTAAGTTATGAAAGATACAGAAAGTGGTTTTTTAAAGAAGAGAGACACAAACATATACATATGCTCAAAGAAAGAAACCACGGACAAAGAAGAAATTGCAGATATATGAATGTGGAGAAATTATTATCTAGAGACAACATGGGAATCCAAAATAGATGACCTTGGAATTTGGAGCATAGATAAGTGGTCAATTTTGGAGCAATGAAACATTAGCTCCTCCTTGGAAATAGAAAAGCAGGAAAGAAAGGGTACATGTTGCTAAAAGTTGTAGGGAAATCTGGAAATTGATGTCTGATACCTGTGTTTTCTCTGAGGGAGTTAGGATATAGGTGAGCTACAGTGATGGAAGCTTTAGACATCCACTGTGAGGAATAAGAGCGTTATTAAAAAAAAAAAAAAAAGACACACAAAGGAACTTCTGAAGAGATACACAGGCCCAGCTGAGGTTGGAAACCTTACATATCTAATGTTACCAACACAGTGGATGGGAAATATTTTTTCTAACTGCCCACATGTGGGAGCAGAGAAGTATGTGGCTGGGTCTGTTGAAAGTTAGAGTTTGTAAGGCAGCTGCTGGTAAAAGACAAACAAGTAGGGCTGGGGATTTATCTCAGTGGTTTCACTGCCTGCTGCACAAGCGCAAGGACCCAAGTTCGATTCCCAGTAACAAAAAAAAAAAAGACAAACAGGTAAAGAAACAGAGGATGAGAAGAGCACTTTGAAGTGATGAATTAGGAAAACTGAACTGAGCATGAATTAAACCCATTCTTTTTTTTTTTTTTTTTTGGTACAGGGAATTGAACTTGGGCCCTTACACCTGTATGGCAGGTGGCGGCACCACTGAGCTAAATTCCCAGCCCAAAACCCATTGTTGAACAGTAACACAAAAGTGGAACAGACTGAGGCATGATTAATGATACAGCCCCAATAGCACATTCAGATCTCCAGAAATGGTTATCATCACTCAGGATGCGGTGTTACTTTTGTGATCAGGTTTTCTACTTATCTCTTGGTTAACAATTCCCTGTTATCACGGGAAAAAGTATTCTGCTTTTTCTAATCTTGATTCTTGATTTGCTATCTTTGTTTGCTCCTAGCTTAAACTCCTCAAGAGAGAACAAATGGTTGGTATGACCAATGAGGACCTCTACTAGGCAGAGTCCTTATACCAAGCCATTCCATAGGCCTTTAACCTTTGGGTCAAGTTGATGGGATGAAATGGCAGACATGTCCTTGATGCATAAAGAGACCTCTCAGAAAGGTCTAAGACTTTCCACAATTCTTTCTAGAAGGAATAAAACTGCAGGTGGCACTTTCCTCATAAACGTTTAAATAGCATTTCTCCTCCTGGACTTCATAGTAGGTCTCTATCTATTTCTTTAATTTTTACATCTTTCCATCTTGTGTAGCTGGACACAGTTCAAAAATTCCTTATGTAGCACACCTAATTGTGGAAATTGCATATTCTATATTTGCTTGGAATTTACTCCACCCACACCCCCTCTTCACATACACACATAAATAAGTTCACATATTCTCTTTTCCTCTAACTTCCAGCTCCCATTTTGAAGAAGAAATAAATTATTTTCTACACATAATTTTCTTTCTGGCATGCATACATTAACAGTGGTAGTGTAGAATCTTCCAAAGTGTGATAAAATGAGTGATTTCAGTTTCCAGGTGAGATTTTTACCATTTAATATAAAATATTCTGAAAATGTCTTTCAATTTCTATTACCTAGAGCAGGACTTGGGATACTTTTTCTCTAAGTGGCAAGATAGTAAATATTTCAGGTTTCATAGGTTGTATCACAAGCACTATCACAGCCCTCTCACAATAGTAGCCATAGACAATATCAAAATGAATGAGCATGGCTGTGTTCCAGTAAAACTTATTTATGAGAACAAGCATCAGGCTGGACTTGGCTAGAGCACTGTAGTTTACTAAGCTCTGATCTAGAGGATTATTATTTATGGCTTCTGCTATTTGGCTGGGTAAGAGCTAAATCTCACAATGGTAGTGTTTTTTTGTAACAGATGGCATAGATGTTCACTGATCTATTGACTCTTTGTGTAAATTAAGTTGTGCGGTGATGAATAATTGAAGGTCACCACATCATGCCACTCTGGAATCATGCAGTGCCTATCCTGTGTGGCCATATGCAGCAGCCATGAATATATTTCAAGTTATTTTTCTGTAGTTCCAATTTCATACCAGATTAAGGCAAAGAAAAGTCCTGTGTTCATTTATCTGTTTATCCTTGCTGGAGCAAGGTTTAGTGACCCTTCTGATTGGCTCAGACCCTGTAACAACTGCCAAGCACACAAAACATGAATCAAACAGGGTCTTTGTCCTCAAGGAGCTACGGCCTAGTAAGGCATATTAGTTTCCTAGGGCTGCTGAAACAAAGTTACCAGAAACCAGGTGGCTTAAGCAGAAATTGATTGATTGTCTCAAAGTTCCAGCAGCTAGAAATTTGAAATCAAGTTGTTGCAGCGCCATGGTACCTCTGAAGGCTGTAGGCGAAATCCTTCTTTGTGTCTTCCCAGCTTCTGGTGGTCTCTCTGCAATCCTGGGCATTCCTTGACTTAGAGCTGCAGCACTTCACTTTCTGCCTTCATTGTCACAAGGCATCCTCCTCTTGTGGGTCTGTGTCTGTGTCTCCTGTAACAACAGCAGTGCTATTGGATTAAGAGCCCATCCTACTTCAGCATTATCTCATCTTAACTAATAATATCTACAAAGATCCTATTTCCAAATAAGGTCACATTCTTAGTTACTAGGTAGTAGGATTCCAACATATCTTTTTGGAGAGTCACAATTCAGTTCATAACATAAGATAAGAGTAAATGTGAAAAAATATGGTTGCTACTGTGGAAATCTGTGTCAGATAGAATGAGGGCAAGGGCAGAGGAGACGAAGTTTTCATGAGAGAGTCAGGAAAGGTTCTATAGATGATGTGATACTTGAGCAGATTCTGGAAAATGATGCAGAGTGTTTGGAAGGCACAAAATAGGCTTGTAAATGGGACATGGGAATGGAAGAGCAACCCCAGCAGGTGCAGCAGCCAGGCAATAGTGTGATGTCACTTTTTAAATCAGGTTCCACCACACTCAGAAAGGGGATTATACTTCCTGTTTTCCAGAAAAATTAAAATGACATCCTAAACACCTTGGCTCTCGCTCTTTGGTATAATTATGACAGTTATTTGAGATCAATGGCAGGTCTCTGGTGGGAAGAGTGGCCATGAAATTAGAAGGTGGAGGGCTGGGTGGCAGGTGACAAATCCAAGCTATATTTGCATGGTAAACATACTGGTTTTACTTAGTTTGCCTGTTATAGATTAATAAAAATAGCAATACTGTCTAAAGATGACTTCATTGGCACTTATACAAGCTGGAGAAAAAGTCAGTTGTGTATTTCAAAGGAAAGCACAGCCAGAGGTGGCTTGAAGGAGCAATGATAGAAATGGTGAAAGGAGATAAACCCTCCTCCTGGCACATCACCCAGTTGCAACCCTAGAGTTTTAGTGCATTATATCTCATTATCCCCAAATTACAGATAACGATATAGAAGGCTTGAGAGTTTAAATATAGTACCCTACTTGCACAGCTACTGATTTCATTTCAAAAATAATCTAACCCCTCCCCCATACATGTACATACTAAGACTCTGGCCTATCCAACACAGTAGCCACTAGCCATAAGGGGCTGTTCAATAATGGAAATTAATTTAAAATTCCTCTCCTAAATTGCACTAATCCACTTTAAGAACTCAATACCTACATGTGGCTAAGGGCCACTACCATGGAACACTTCTGTCAGTAACAAGATCACTACTTTGTAACTGAGTACTGGCTCATGATTTTGTTCATGTTTGCTTTGTGTTTAAGATCAAATTAGCATGGTGGAGGATTCCAAATTGTCTCTGGTGAACAAGAAAAGCACAGTTAGTCATAGTTTGTGAATTATGTATTACTACTATATTAATGAAGGCAATCTAATAATTTAAAGAAAATTGAGAAAGGTAGTTTTACAATCTACTGAAATGTACCCAAATCAAAAGAAACTGCCATGTAGTAATCAAGATCATGTTTACATTGTAATCAGTTATTTAGTTCAGCAAAATAACATCATCCATCTCATTAAATTAGCATTGTCAATTTAAATACCATGGTCTCCTTAGTGTGGTTTAAATTTACTCTAAAACAAAGCCACCAGGTTATAAGAACTGTATTAGCCATTTGTACCTGGTTTTATTTTTATGCCTTTTAAGGTATTATTGTACTTAGAGAAATTTAAATTAAAGTAAGGATCAGTGGAGAATTTTTATTCATCTTTAAAGGGGTCATTATAGTAGTCAAGATTGAGAGACACTGTGCAATAGCCCTTCAGACAAAGGAGCCTGGATATACCACCTGTAACACAATCACAGACCCACCCTGCTTGCATGGCTGTCCAAATCCTGTCAAATCAGAGTAACGAGGACACTCTTGGCACCAGCATGCCATAATTCCACGGAGAAATATATTATGACACCAACTGCAGCAGCTGGCAAGGCTTCACACTGACAAAGCATTTTACTCCATAATTTTCTAATCACCCCACTATTTTAGAATTCAATTAGTAAAATTTGATTTACACTATTCGTAAAAACAGAATTTTCTACCACTCCTTCATAGGTCTTAATACTCAGAACATGTTTGCAGCTAGCATGGAGACCAACCACAAAGCAAGCCTTATCTTTTTGTATTCAGACACATTTTTTCTCTGTCTTAATCAGACCCACTATTCTCAAGCACCTCACTGATGGGAAATAGGACTCAAGAGCATCATTTTCATATTACCACTTCACAATGTTTTACTGAAGAATTTCGTATCTTCTCAATTAATCTTAGGCCTCCAGCTTTCCCCTTGAAATCAACAGATGCATGTCACACTCGCTGAGTCAAACAGTTTTCCTCACCATAAACGGGAAATAGAAACTGGGCTAAGGGTGTATAGCTCAGTGGTAGAATTCTTGCCTAACATGTACACATAAGGCCCTATGTTCAATCCCCAGCACTGAAGAGAATAAAACGAAGAAAAAAAAAAGTAAAAACAGACCAGTCTATGCTAGGCTGTCTCATTCAACACACCCCAGGGCTATTGTCAGCTCAAGCAGGTTTTAGGACTGTGATTGCAGTCCTCAGAGAAGCCCATTTGGGCAACTTCTATGCCACCGAGGAAGTAAACTTATTTTTAATGGTAATGAATGTGTGTTACATTGAGACCCCCTTATTTATGTTGTGTCACTGCATATGCATCCCAAGAACCTTGACTGAATTTCTTACTGCTTATTTCTGAAAAATACTTAGTAAATATTCTTACTATGTCCTGCAAAGTGAGACATAAAGAAGACACTTCTTATGTAAGTGGCAAATAAAATACCAAAATCTTAGGATCCAGACAGATACTATGAAGTGCTTAAAAAAAAAACAACCCACCTGCTTAGCACCTTCTAAAATGCCTCAAAGATATCCAAAGGAACACAGGGAAGAGCTCTAAATATCTACCTCCCTCCCCTGAGGTGTTTCTGGTTGTTGAGATAAGTAAAGCCATTTTTTACTCAGATTTTGCAAGTGTAGTTAATTATAACTGTTGAAGTTCAATTATACTATGCTAATAATAGTACTTCCCATTTATTTGGTTTTTCCTGTATGTCAGACAGTATGCCAAGCTATATTATTTATTCCTTTATAGCTACTTAGTGAAGGTAGGTAAATATGATCTCCATTTTACAGATTTTATTTAAAAAATGGTAAGGCTTAGAAGTTAACCTGAGGTCACATAGCTACTAAATGTTGGGAGAGGATTTGAACTTAGAACTTCCTGAACTCTCAAGTCCAGACTCAGCCTTACAAGCAATGACACAATATAACCCAATATAATAATACAGAATAATAATATATATGACTATATTACAATTAATTTGTTGCTACTCCTCAACCTAAGCACTTCTTATTTTTAATATCTACTTCCAACTTCCAGGAAATGTCAAGGCAAGATTTCACTAATAGTCAGTTATAGATTTTTTTCCCCAATACTTGGGATCAAATCTAGGCCCTCATGCATGCTAGACAAGAGTAATGCCATTGAACTACATCCCTAGCCCCTAGATTATTTTTAAGTTATTTCTTAGGGTATTGGCAACTCAAATATCCTTCACAAAATTACCCGTTTTTCTGCTCTTAATTCATAATGTTTGATCCAGAGCGCTTTCATCTCCAGCAGAGTCCTTATAATGACAGGTTATACCTCTTTTATCCCGAGGTGAGTTCTCAACAGTGCTCTATTAGGATGACTTCACTTCTCCAGTGGGGTTACTTTTGTGGAAGAGTTCAGCCACTAACAGTCAGGCATTCATGGGAAACATAGCTTGGCATAGGAGTGGAATGATGAATTAACCACTTAAAAACTCAAGGAGAATTTTGAGGCCCTGGATTTTTTTCCCAGCTCATCCTGATTTCTGCCAATATAACATCACTGATCTTTAGAAAAACATAAGATTTAAACCCAAGTTACTATGAAAAGATCTTAATTATTAGGGAAGCTTTGACAGTTAACTCTATTAACCTGAAAGTAGCCTGTTAGGAAAAGCAGCTATTCCTTCCTCCATGTTTCTACCCTCAGCCCAGAGGCAAACTCAGAAAGTCTACATTCCCATTGTTATTTTTTGTACCTTGTCAGTTTATTCAAAGAGAAAATGTATCCCCTTAAGAAGAAAAAATGGTGGCAGGCACTGATTAGACAATAATTTCATATGCTGTAGAACCTATTCAGTAAAATTTATCTAATACTATATGGAATTGATGGTGTTATCAATTTCTCTAAAGTTTGTGTTTGAATCATGAATAAAAAGGGTTTGCTAGGCCAATAATGTCTGCATAACTGTAATTTGTGAGGATTTCAAATCTGAAAGAAGACAATGTCTTTTGCCATGTATGTTGAATCCCTAACTCCCAATGTGATAAAATTTGGAGATGAGGATTGGGAGAGGTAATTAGGTTTAGATTAGGTCACGAGGATGGGTCCTTATGATGGGATTAGTAGTCTCATAAGAAGAGATTTGAGGGAATTTGCTTTTTTTCCTGCCATATGAGGACATAGCAAACTGGCCATCTTCAAGCCAGGAAAAGCCCTCACCAGTGTCCTTTAGTACTGGTGCCCTAATCTCAGAATTCCTAGCCTCCAGAACTGTGAAAAAAATAAATTTCTGTTGTTAAAGCCTCTCAGTTTATAGTATTTTGTTATGATAGCCCATCTTTCATTACTTTAAAAGCACTTATTTGCATGCAAAAAATAATAGATTTGCAATTACCATTTGTATATTCATTAAAGCAAATCTGACAGGACCTATCCTTGGCTGTGCTTTTATGGTTATCCTTAAACTTGTAAGTGATTAAACTACCTTTTAAAAAGTTGTACAATGCAGTTATTTTCAAGTTTGGATTGAGTTGTAGCCAATTAGCTGGAATTTGTGGCCCGGTGTGGTGGTAAATGCCTATAATCCCAGCAGGTGGGAGGCTGAGCCAAGAGGATCTCAAGTTCAAGGCTATCCTGGGCTTCATAGTGAGTTCAAGGCTAGCCTGAATTATATAGAGAGACCCTGTCTCAAAAAAACTCCAATAAATAAATAAATAAAATAAGAATTTGTAGTTTTACTCTTTTGACTAAAAACTCTAGAGAAACTATTATGTTATAAATGAGCACATTCTCAAGCAAGATTTTGTTTTAGTCTAAGGATATAAAATGGAATGAATTTATGTTGATAATCATTGAAGCTGAGGGTGGGCTCAGAGTAGTGTCCTTTGTGGACTTTTTAAAATACTTACAATACAAGGTATGATCGAAATGTATGGTTAATGTTTAAATTTAAAAACACTTATTACAGTGAAAGACACATTGCCATTAATTCCTCTCAACACCCCAACCCTCCCAAGTCAAACACACTTATCTATGTTCTGAAGCAGTTCTGGAAGTCCTCTGTCATGAGTGTTTTAACAAGTTCTGATCAAAAAATACTGTGAATGCTGCTGCCATGTCACCTAATGGAAAGGCACGCTCTTAAAAACAACAGTGTGTCCTCACGTTATTCCCCAGATCTGGCACTGTGAGACATCTGGCTCTTCCTCAAAGTCAAAACGACCTTGAAAGAAATGGTTTGAATCAGTTTGGGACATTGAGGCAGCCACAACAGTGTAACTAAATACAAAAAAGAGAATTTCCAGAACTGTTTTTAGAAAGTGGCAAGAATAATGAGATAACTGTTCAAAGCAATGAGGAGTATTTTGAGAGGGATTAATGACAATGTGTCTTTTACTGTAATAATTTTTAAAATTTAAACATCTACCATATTTTCAATCACACTTCATACTACATTTTAAGTGACTGCATACAAAATATACGCAAGCTACCTACAAGCTACTAGGTAGGCAAATTCAGTCTGCAATGTAAGTGTAGTTGCTTAGTTGTGTTTTGGTCCATAACCTTTGCAAAAAGTGAAAAAGAACAACTTCCTGGTCTTCTTTTAAAAAGTGCAACTGTGCCAGCTGATTTGAATGAGAAAATGTTTTACACTCTATTTTCACAGCTGTCTTATCAGTTTCCTAAACTGAAGTAGGGTGGAGCACAGGGTTTAAGAATTTCAGGATGGGGGCCTAGAGGCTTTGTTGTCATAGTTTGGAGATAAAGATATTTTCCCAGTCCAACCTCTTGGAGTGAAGATATTTCCCCAAGGGGGAAGAACATGGGGTGTTAAAGATGTCTTCATAAAATTTACAGAGTAGTTGAAGCTTAATAGTCTATGGAAAACTCTGCCAGCATTGTGAGGGAAATGATTTGGTATTCCATTATTTTCACTTGGGAACTTTCCCAAAATGTGCAGTTTGACCAGATAAAGCCTCTTCGTTCCACCCACCCCTCCCCCACCCTGAACCCTGGGTGTGGCAGGCTTGCTTTGTTCAGGTGGAAGTAGGGCAGGAGCTATCAGGTAATTAAGGAAAGTACCTTTTCAGTCTTCTTGCCTACTGATGTCAGGCGTGTCACGGCTACATTCTCTTGGCTTCAGTGTGAGAAAGAATTTTTACAATTTCAAAGTAAGTGTCTCTTACTGTTTGGTTACTAGCTGAATAATTATTTAGGTTCTTGACTTCTCTGTACACAATCTGGATTTCCCTGCATGTGGAATTATGAATATATGAATTGAGCTGATGATATTATGAGAAATTGAATTTTTTTTTTTTTTTTTTTTTTTTTTTGCTGAGGTTTCATTTTACTCATAACCTAGTTTTAAACAGAGGATGTGGGTGGTAAGCAGCCAGGCCCTTTATGAGGTATTACACAATCTATTGGAGCTACACAGAGTGGATAGAAAAGTGCCTATAACCCACTTTTAAAAATGTTTCATAACTTACACTCTAGAATCCTAGAAAATTCTTTAGACCATGGACTTATTGACACTGAATTAAATGCCCACTGCCTCTATGGTTCATAGGGTAGAAGGTGAGAAGATGGCAAAGGAGATAGGCCAAGAAGTCAGGGAATGCTTTGCCTTTCGGACTTGCCAACCCCTGTTGGGTCAAAAGTTTGAACTCCAAACTCAGAAGAGTCCCGAATTTGGGAAATTGCAGTTGATATAACTGTTAGACTTAACACAACACATTGTATCAGAAACCTTTATTAAAATGAAAGGATACATTAAGTTCTCTTTCTTTTTGTCTGTCCAGAATTTTAATGGTAATCTTATTGTCTATGTTTTTATCATCATGAATCATATTTTGAGAGCTCAAAAAAATATGTAATGAGGTTGTTGGGAAAATTTACAAAGTGAGTCATCATGGGCCCTGATTTCAAGATACTTTTCGTTCAATACTTTGTTAAATAAATACTTATTGAGTGCTTATTATATGCTAGTTACTATTCTAGGTGCCAGACATTTGTCCAAACACAAGAAAGACAAGATTCTCATAGAATTTGCATTCTAGGATGTTTAGACTCATATAAAACAGTGAAACATTAGGTCACGATGAGTGCTAATATGAAAATAAAACAGGATAGAGTAACAGAGACTAGATGAGTTACAGTGGGTGGTAAGGGAAGGCTGAAAAGCTGATATGTGAGACATAGCTGTTGGGAAGAAGCCAGCTGTGAAACACCAAGGGAATTTATAATCCAGGGAGAAGGCGCAAACCGAACAGAAACACCAAACTTTAACATGCTCAAAAACCAAGAAAACACAAGGATAGCTGGGGCTGAGGCTTGAGGAGAAGGCAGAGGATGATCTGGTCAGAGAGAGGATCAGAGACCTAATCCCACACAGCCTTGTAGGCCAGATTTTATGCTAAACATGATAGAAAGGTATCCACATTTTAAGTAGAAAAGTTGTCATATTTGAAATTTAATATATTACTCTGGTTATCGTGTGGAGGATGGATTATATTAAGTGGCTATAGATGCAATTCTAGTAAAAGGTGATAGTAGCTTGGATGCAGATAGAGATGGAGAGAAGCAGACAGATTTCAGATATTCTGGAGGAAGGGTAAACAGCACTTGTTTCCAACTAATTTAAAAGGCTCCTTGCAAGTCTAGTTCACTGGAAACTCTTTTTTCTACTCCTTTCTTAAGTTCTTTCTTGAATTGTCTAGGTTTTCATTCTGACCCTCTTTCCCCACTCATTCACTCCCATGCATTTAACTTCCAACTCTTTGCTGATGAAGATTAAAATCTATTTCTTACCAAGGCACCTTATTTCAATTCCAGATTTACTTATTGATAACTTGTGACTATCTCATAGGCACTTCAAAGTTAGTGTGACAAAGCCAAACACATTACCTTCACTTGTATACCTGTCTTCCTCCTTATGGGTCCCACCTTAAGGAATGGTCCTGCCGTCCACCAAGAAGACACCTGGAAATCTCCTTTCTCTTGTTTTTATTTTTTTGTTTATGTATATAATATATAAATATATAATATTTATATATAATTATATATATATTTATATGGTCTGGCTATGCAATTCAGGCTGGCCTTGAACTCACTGTGTAGCCTAGGCTGGTGTGGAACTGGCGATGACCCTCCTGCCTCAGCCTCCCAAGTTCCCAGGTGCTGGGATCACAGTTGTGCATCATTACGTCCAGCCTTCCTGCTGTTCTTTACCCTCCTCCCACTATCTAGTTTTCTTTCCCTTATATAAGAGCTAGGGAAAGGAGAGTTTAAGCAAGAACGGAAATAGTGAACTTTTAACTGAATTTATGCCATGGGGGAATAATAGAGTTGAGACAATAAGACCAGAATCAGTATATTAAACCTAAGCAGCTACCAGTTCTCCCCAACAATGCTAAGTACTAGAGTTTTCTGGGGAGTTAAACTGGGCATGGTCGCACATAGCTGCTATCTGAGCACTCAGGAGGCTGAGGCAGGAGGATCTCAAGTTCAAGGCCAGCCATAGTATAGTGAGACCATTTTTTTTTGTATTAAATTCTTTTATTGGTACGTTGTAGGTATACAACACAATTACATTTCTCATTGGGAATTGTACCTTTATATAATGCATCTTGGTTCTTATTTTTTCCCCATTC
>NW_004624849.1:366770-398435 GCF_000247695.1 Heterocephalus glaber | reverse complement strand
ATATTACTATATATGAATGAATACTTGTAGGGGTAAAGATATTTTATATTTGTTAGCTTGATGTATAACATTTAAATATTTAAAGACTGTGTGTGGCTTTATTTATACTCTTGCCAGTGCTTACTGAATGGAGAAGCAAGCCTACAAGATAGAACCAGCCTCTTTCCTTAAGGAGTGAACTTGCAGACTAGTAGGAATCTAGACAAGTAAGTAGGGCATTGTAATTACTGTTGAGATAAACTAGAACGCCATGAGGACATCCACTGGGCTGGGGTGCAGTCAGGGAGGACTTCCTGGAGGAATTTGTAGGCTGAAGGATAAGTGAGAGTTAACCAGATGAAGGGAGGGAAGGAGTAGTGTGGAAAAGGGACCTATGAGAAGAGAAAAGTTCCAGACAGAAGGAACAGTATCAGACAAGTTCAGCAAAGTTTTCCTATTAAAGGCCAGGTAGTATTTGAGGCTTTGCAAGCCATATGATCTCTGTCCTATGTCCTTAACCCTACTATTGTAGCACAAAAGCAGCCACAGACAATGTATAAATGAATAGGAGTGAATGTGTTTCACAAAGAGGCAGCAGGCTGTGTGGTACATGGGAAGGCCCCAAGTTGGGAGAAAGCTCACTTCAGGGGCTGACAATCGAGCAAATTCAGAACAAGGCTGCAGAGTGGACTGGAGGAGTCAGGGTGCAGAGGTCTGAGGGGTTGATTCACACATCCTAAACTAGGGCAGTAATGGATAGAGGGAGAAAAATGAATGGTTTGGAAAAACATTCAGTGAGTCACGAGGAAGAAGGAGAGGCAGGGCCAGGCTGCCTCCCTGCCTCCCTCAGGTCAGTGGCTGGATGGCGTGGAGGAGAGGGCTGGGGAAGCAGGTTTGAGGTGAGGTTGGGGATGGGTGATGGGACTCATTCCCCTCCATGCTCAGTTCAGTGCCTGCAACACACACTTGGCTATGTATTGCAGATATTTTCATCAGAAATGAGCCTGGCAGGTCTATGAAAGTACAATCTATAAATCCTGAGAAAGTCGGAGGGAACCTGAACATGCAGAGCTAAATATCTTTGTAATGACAATCCTAAGGAATAGTTACTATTGACAGATTTTTCTAGCCTATGGGGACTGCAGGGTCTTGATACTCTTGTTCTCTTTTATTCACAAGTAATTTAGCAACGGCACAGGACACAGCATTGCTGTAACAATAGCCAACTTGGTCTGGAAAGACAGCTTCATCAAGGCAGTAAATCTGGTCAGCCAGATGGATTGGCACTTCAAACGTCAGTGTCCCAATGTGCAGGATTTGCTGCTGGCTGAGGGGGACAGGTGGCTCAGGACGCCTGGGAGTGGCATCCTGTGTACAGTGAGGGAGCACTGGAGTGTCATGGTGAGGGGAGCAGGCTGGTAAGTGCTCCTTAACACACAACCTTCTGGGCTGGGTTAGCTGGAAGCACTGTTCATGTATCAAGCCAGAACCAGAGTAGCGTGGCATCCCAGAAACAGTTTAGAGATTCTCTGAGTGTGAATTTATGGGCCTGTGGCACTAGTCATCCATAAGAAGTTTACTCCATAGAGTACCTGCCTTAAATGAATACTGCTGTGCTATTCAAGGAGCAGTGGCCCTGATGACAGCTCAGGAAGCAGGTGGGCTGGGCATATTGGTGCATGCCTGTGATCCCAGCATTCAGGAGGCTGAGGCAGGAAGATTGCCATGAGTTCGAGGCCAGCCTAGACTACATAGTAAGTTCAAGGCCAGTGAACTGCATAGCAAGACCCTGTCTTGAAAAAAAAAAAGAAAAAGTAGAAAAGTGCTGGGGATATAGTTCAGTGAGAGGGCTCTGAGTTTAATCTCCAGTACCAACCCCCCCAAAGTAACCAATAAAGATCCTTCCTACTTTAGGGTCTCTATTGTTCTCTTATTCTAGAAAGATCTCTGCATCCTCACACCATTCACTCCTAATGTGGTGGCTCCTTCTCACATTTCAATGTCCACAAAAAATAACCTCCTCCAATGGACCCTTTCTGATTACCCAGGCTATGTTGCCTCTCCCTCTCTTTTTCTAACATAGCACCATGTTCTTTTAAAAAATTGTTTAACCATAAAATTACATACTTCATAATTTTGCAATAATTTATATGTTTGTTTATTGTCATCTCCCCTTACCAGTCTGTAAGATCCTGGGTGCAGGTCTGTAATTTTGCCCACCACCATATTCCCACAGAAGAGTACATCAAGAGGTGTTTGTTGAATAAATGAATGAGTAAATAGAAAGTCATTCAACTAATCCATCAGTTGATAGATCTATTCATAAGTGTATAATATATATTTGTGAGTATAAACATACAGTCTCTATTCCAGTTGCTAAGTGGGCAATTTATTATCAGCTTTCATGGTTCTGAATTTTCAATGTTCTCAGAGAGTTTTCTTGGACTATGGCATGGTTGTTCAGCTGGGCTGGTGTCATCTGAAAGGACAGTTGATGCTGGTTGCCTGTGGGGAGCACACCTATGCTGTCAACTGCAGCACCTCCATGTGGACGCTCCATGTGCGTTGGGCTGTTGTTCAGTTTGTGGCTGGCTTCTAGAGTATTCCCAGAACAAGAGGTTGTAGCTAGAAGACCAGGCCGAAGGTCTTGTGACCTAGCCTCAAAAGTCACACTGTGTCATTTAAACCATATTCCATTAGTCATGAGTAAGTCACAAGGCACCCCAGATTCAAAGGGAAGAATTTCAGTTCTTTTTTTTTTGGCACCAGGGATCGAACTCAGGACCTTGCGCTTGCGAGGCAGGTGGCAGAACCATTGAGCTAAACCCCTAGCCCATTCAAAGGGAAGAATTTCACAAGCACATAAGTACTAGTCCCGGTTCACCCAGGGCCATCATCCCTAGGTGAGGATTCTGCTCCTAGTTCCTTTGTTTCTCTTAGGCTCTTACCCAAACCTTGTATGATATGTGCCCTTTATTGCGATGGCAATGGTAAAGGTGAAGTGTCTCTTCTCCAGCCTTTGGAGGGCTGAAATTAGTCATTCAGTGACTGGTGACTCCAAGAAGGTGGCCAGCGTTTTCGCAGGATAACTTGCAGTGGGAGGAGTAGCAGTGGCAGAGCAAAAGCCTGTGCTGCTGGGCAGCATCCAGAAACCTTAGTGCTCACTGTTCATTACCAAGAGCAGGGCACTGACCCTGGCCGGCACTCACAGCACTGAAATCACTGGCTTTGAGAGCCAAGTCTGAGGAGAATTGAATTTGGGATAGTTTCAAGGGTAGACAATGCCAGCCTGTCTCATTTTGCCTTGTAGCTAGTGTTTTCATCCAAATGTGAAACACTCTCCCTCTCCACCTCTCTGCACTCCCACACCCCCTCCTCTTTCCAAATGTCCTTCCAGCTGCTATTTTTGATTCTGGCCTCAAGGCAAATGTTTCACTGTAGCAGAATTACTGTAAAATTCCTTCCTGTGCTCCCACAGATAATGGAGCTATGGCTCCGTAGAACCTAGGACTGTTCCCTAGAGAACTCCAGAAACACACCGCTTCAGAAATGGCCCAAAGGCAATCCCAAAAGACAGATCTAAGGAAACAAAACTATCATAAAAGGGTCTCATCAGAGCAATAGGTCAAACAATATGATTGGTTTAAATGGCACTGGTTGAAATTAGGTATGTTTTCTTTCTTTTATGTGTACCAAGTCAATTTCAAAGCATCAGACAACTGAGGCACAGAAAATAGTATTGTGAAGTTTGCTGATGGGCTTTCAAACATACAATCCTGTGATTTAAACAAAACCATTAGTGGGCAGTGTATAAACACAGAGCAAATTTTGACCAAAAACAACCTCCAAAACTGCAGAGGAAATAGCATCTTTGAAAAACAATGAGTCATAAATCTTTTTTTTTTCCCTCTTTCTCTGATGGACAGAGAATATAAAAAAGACTATCAGGAATACTGATGACAGGTGTTTCCTTAACTGCCACTTCAGCAAGTCTGGGGAAGGGTTGATGTTGGTCTGAGTCAAATTTAAGAAGAAAGGCTCAGGGCTAGGTGTATAGCTCAGTAGTAAAGCACTTGCCTAGCATGTGCAAGGTCCTGGCTTTGAGCCCAGCATGAGCAAAAAGTAGCAATAACAACAAATAAAGCAAGGCTCTTGTGTCACGTTTAAGTAATAAGAAATCCTGAAATTAAACACTTCTGGAAGTATGTGTGTGTTGTCCTAATTTCCAATTGGCTATTCCTTTTGCGTTTCTGCTATTGAAATATACTTCTCATTTCAAATACATTAGTTCAGTATTAAGACAAGTTCAGATGGCTGCCTTTATGGAATCCATTTTAAATTGTAAAAACAATTTATTGCATAAGAGAGAAAAAGAGAAAATAGAAGTCCTTTCTAAGAAAAAAGAAAAAGAGGCAAGCCAGAACTTAATTTACTTGAGAATCTAGTTGCACAAATGGATGACAGCCAAATGTTTCCTGCCGAATTCTCCCAGGGACAGACAAATAGAAAGGTAGAGACTTGTGAGATGTTGAGTAGATCTCACTTCAATTCTTCGTCCCTCTCTTTCCATGCCTCTTGCTGTGTGACATTGCAGATTACCCCCAAAGGGAAAGAGTATATTTTCCCATCCTTTGACACTGACTTTGGCCATTTGATTTATATCGGCCAATGGAACTTTAACAAATGTGATACAAAGTCTTAAAAACACTTGCTCTATTGGACATATCCTCTGTCACTGCAGAGAGAAGAATGTGCCCCAGCTAGCTGGCCAGTCCCATGAGGATAGACACAAGCAGAGCTGTCCTGCTAAGCTTAGGACAGAGGACAGCCCAGCTGACAACAGATGCATGAGCAAGCCCAGTCTAGATCAGCCAAATTCCAGCCAATTCCTAGAGGCATGAACTGCAATAATGAGGGACCATTATTATGATTTTGTTGTATGACAGTAACTAACCAATAGAGGTGTTATGGGTATATGTTGCCACCTCCCATGTACTTATATACTCTCAGAGTAGCTGTAATATCATAAAGGTTAATAACCAAGTAAATCTATAGGGACATTAGTGGATATATGCATCATGGGCCTGCTGTGGCTATCTAAACCCACAGAAAGTCTTCCCTATTCTAACAAAAGATCCTGAGGATTTATCTAAAATTCCCATTTTAATTTGAATTCCTCTAGAAATCAATTCTGAGGTAAAAGTTCAAGTGCGAATAGTTTAAGTAGTGTAAGTATGGGAGTAGCTGACATGGGGAAGAGAAAGTAGACAACAATATGTTATCCAGGTAGCTTCTACTATGGACAACTGAAGCTTAATTCCACCAGGCAAATGTGAGATCCATTATGTTACATACCTCAGGAGAAGCTCATCCAAGGGGTGGGGAACTGAGATATATTTCTTCAGCAGTGGTCAGAGAGCACCTTCAGGCAAGGAAATGTGGGTGCTGGCAATTGGGAGTCTGATAGTTCTTCACCAGAAATGGTAAAATAGAGAGATAGGATTGGGGTACTGACAGAATCTGCTATACTCCTTTCTGGTGTTGCCCCAAATTAGGGAGCATGAAATCCCGACAGGCTGGCTACCAGGCAGGTCAAGGATATGCAGGTTAGATGTTTGGACCAGTGGGATTCTGTGTTTGCTGACCAGTGTGATGTTCTCTTCCATGCCAATTTCCTTTCATACATATGCACATTTTCCTATAGCTTCTCCAATCCTTTCTCATATTCTCATATCACTTTTTAGGGTTTCCACCCCTACTGGGGTGAAGAAGGGTGACAACACCCATTGTTGTTTGGTCTGACAATTCAGGCACATCTGGTCCTTGAAACGGGTGCTTTCTATGAAATTAGAAATATAGGCCTTACAATTTTACAACATTCACTAAGTAACATCTCCCTCTGAAAGGCACAACCATCCAGCATGATGAGTACATCCACACCTAATTCTGTGGAGTAGCTGCAGGTTTAAAAACCTAAGTATATTGATCAATGTTCCTTCAACTTATTCATCAAAGTTCCATTACCAGCAGAAAAAGGCAAATCATGTTCCCCAACACAGCCAGTAGCCCAAAGTGGATTTATTTGAATATTAAAAATGGTTCAAGATATTAGCATTGAGTGTTGTGGACATGGTATTTTTATCTATTGGTATCCTTGCTTTAGAGGAAAGTGTGGCTCTCCCACTGCATCATTGTTGAGGTCTGTCATTCATAATAATAGCTGGTCACAGGATTGGGCTGCTGACACAGGATAGGCCAATTATGATACTCCACAGACACATGTCTCAAGCAAAGCCCAAATAAAATCTCTTTTAAAAATTGGTGGGAGTCGGGCAAGGTGGCACACATCTGTAATCGCAGCACTTGGGAAATGAGGCAGAAGGATTACTGGGAGTTCAAGCCCATACCAAGACCCTGTTAAAAAAAAAAAAAAGAAAAAAAAAAAAGGTGTATGGGCCTGAAAAGAAAAAAGTTATTTTTCTTCTGTGGGTGGCTAAGCAAGGAGAGTAAGGATCTGGAACCTCAGTGTGTAGACTTTCACCGCGTTGCAATTAGCCCTCACACCGAATGAAGCCAAGCAGAGCAGAAAGATGGAAACGCATCTAGAGCTCTGACATTATTGGAGCATCCATATACAGCCATACCTGAAGCTTCATGAATTTCTCACTCAAGTGAGCTCCTCCAACAAAAAGGGTGTGTGGGTGCTTGTTCATCTGTAATTAAAAGTTTCTTAAAGTGTTTAATAAAATAGATATTCTAGAACAAGTGCTGTGTTTATTCCTGTGAATTCACATTTCTCTAGCACACATCCTCTAGGAATAAATGAGGCTGGTTTTAGAATCATACCTTGTATCTTTATTTCAGAGGTGCTTGAATTGTACCTTTCACTATTCAGCAAATCTGCATTGATCTGAATACTTCTAATTTGAATTGCCCCAGGCCCTCCCCTAGCTACCCAGTCCCTGCAAAGTACCCTCTATCCCTTTAAAGGTTTGCTTCCATGCCTCTTGGACCCTCTGCTATCAATCGGCATGACTTGGTACACAAACATATCTTCCCAGCCTCCCTACTATTCTCCTCATGATGGTGGGCAGCCTAACATTTGAAAAATAAAATCCATATGATGTAAGCCACTGAGGAAAGAGACTAGGGGTGGATTCCTGGGGTCAGAGCAGAGAGAAATATGCCAAGGTGGCATGCCATCACCAGAGTGGACTGGGACAATCCCCTGACGTGGAAGCAGTGAGTTTGGTTTTCAGGAACTGAAGACAAAGGCAGGGTGTCAACTCCAACCTAATAACCACAGAACATCCCCCTTTTATGTGGAAGCTAGTGTCTGTGTAGCACTATACTTAAGTGCTTCAGGAGTACACAAAGAAGCAGTAGAGAGGCCCTACTTTCAAGACAATTTTAATTTAGCTGAAGGATGAGGTAAAACTTTAGAGAACGATTGCAAGGCAAAATACAAGTGAGAACATGGCAGAGCAGAACAAAGTGTGAGAAGAGGAATAAGCAGGTGTTAGAAGGGTAAGGGAGGTAAGTTAGTAAAAGATGGCCTCCTGCAGGAAGTGAATCTTGAGCCAGGCCCTGAAGGAAGCAACTGGCAAATGTAAACTCTCCAACTGGCCACTGCAGCAGAGGCTGGGCCGTAGAGGCTGAGTGTCTGCAGGAGTTGTGTAACTCCAATGTGCTCTGACTTGTTTGTCTGCAAAGACTCTGGCTAACTCTGAAACTAGTTAGCCTGTATCTGTAAGTCTCCACAAAACCACTGTTTTGGTCAAAAGAATGCAATACATTTGGCACTGGTGCACCCTTAGATGACATCATGTCTGTAGATCAAAGTTGTCCTAATGTCACCTGCAAGAGAAAAACAGAAAATATACTTGGTCTTACAGTTTTATTTCACTGTTTCCAACATTCATTTTTAGGTTAAAGATTTTCATCCGGATTACAGCTTTTGGTAAATGAAGATCATATTTAAAAGCCTGATTCGTTGGAGTGAAATGTACAACTCTTGGAAACACAAATACTTGTTGATATGCTTATTGTGCTAATTGAAACAGGGATCCTCTTTAAAAATGAAACAACAACAACAAAAACCTACCTATTTTTTTGCCTTAAGAGCAGAAAGCTAAAGAGAGACATAATAAAAGAGTTTACAGATTGTTTTTTCTTTGAAGAAGATATCAGCTAAAACTAGGTCTTTAGCCAACCATAATGAAAACACATTTTTAAGTTCCTTGCTTTTTCTGGCAAGATAAAAACAAGTTGTAATGAAACCACTTCTGTCAAAACTAGAAGCTTTGGCCTTATCACCATTGTTAAAAGCAATCCAAGAAATACTATTTAAGGCTAATTTTGCTGCCCTTTTGAAGAGACTTTTGAAACCATTAAAAAAAAGAGCCCAGACAATAAGCTGAATGGGAAGGACCTTTTTGGCAGTGTCAAATTACGTTGTCCCCTGTCTGTGGATAAAACAGAGAATTGTGCTCTTCAGGGCTGCCAATCCCTTACTTGACAACCACTACAAAATTTAACAATAAATGAAACTGACAACCTACTTCACCAGATTGGGAACACATCTGAACATGCACAGAAAGACAGCTGGACTTGAGTTCATTTCCCTAGAGGCTGGGAAACAGCAATACCTAATGAAAACAGTGATGGGCACATATTTATATCCATGGCATTTGCAGCCTGAGCTCTGGTTCCAGTCTTACCGCAAACCCAAGATCAATTTTCACATCTTTTCACTAAATGGATGGGATGTGAAATTACTCCTCTTGACAATAAAGATTCTCAAGGGCTCTAGTAATTGCATAGCCCAGCACAGCAGAAAAGAAGCACTAACAAAAGCACATAGACAATTGGTTACCATCAATTTCCTCTGGTGCTGGCAGATGTGAGTGTAAGTGCAGTTTTTAAAAAAATGAGATCTTGGGTAAAGCCTATCCCCTCTCCTTCTCCAGTCCAACCTGCAGAATGCAGCCACCAGATGATATCTTCTCCAGAAATCTGGAAAGTTTGTGGCACTAAATCTAACCACAGCCAGGATTTATGGACTGACAAAACATGGGACTAACCTTTTGCCTGGTGATTTCTGCATATGAATTACCCTTCCCCCATCTCACTTCACTGTTCCCATATTTTATTCTGCCCCCACTTATGAGATGGGTGCCAAATAACCTCCTTGACAGAGGATCATAGTGGACAGCCCCATTTCCATTTCTATCTTTGAAAGTTTGAGCTATGTGGGATGCTTGGATGGAGGCAACCCCTGGCTCAGCCTTCTGACTGGTTTTGTCTTCAATGCACTGGCCTATATAACAGGGACAAAAAATGGAAACAAAAGCAATCTCACTGTTGAGGTGAGCTAGGACCCAGGTAGAGAGCCCAATGGGGTCAGTAAGTGAGCGTGGTCTCTAGATTATATACAGTCTCCAGATCTCAGATTGTCTTGCAGATACCAAAAGCTGAGCCAGCACTAACAAAGAATTCTTCTCAGGAAGGTGCCAGGAGGGTCAACTTCCTCACTGTTGTAAAAATGATTTATTCCTTCTAAGCAATTCCATCTAAGTCAACCAAAAGTAAATCTTATAAAAAGCACTATATGCTTCTATAAATATAACTTAAGTAGGAAGTTACTATTTGACAGTTTAACACTAAAGGTATAAGCAATTGGAAAACAATTCGCATGACGAAAATCAGAATAAAATGTTAGATCAGGTTTGCCTTTTGGAAACTCTGGTTCAGTTTGGGATCTAGGCTGTCAGTCAGCAAAAGGGCACATTTTTTTCATGCCTGTGCCTGTCCAAAGTTAAAAAATATATAAAATGTTCTTGTGCCTGTTTGCTGTCAAATAATTTCCTTTTTGTAGTCCCAGAAAACCAGCTAAGAAAAAGGAACTAATATTTACAGAGTGTCAGATTTTTTATATACAGGCATTTTTTATATACAGTATGTCTTTCATAGATTTACCTACTTTAATTTTCATAACAGTAAGGAATTAAGTCCCAGGATTTTTGCCTTCTAAGTTTGTGCTCCTTCTGTATGCCATTATGGCATATACTTTTCCAATTTTCAGAGAAATGGGATATAATAAAATGTACTTGACAGAAAAATCATAATGAAAATAATCTATTATGATTTTTTTTTTTTTTTTGTCCCGGGGATCAAACTCAGGACCTTGTGCTTGCGAGACAGACACCGAAACCACTGAGCTAGATGCCCGGCCCTATTATGATTTTTTAAAAAGCACTTTACTTCAAATTTTATTTTTCTTGGCTTAGTTTGATTTTACTACTTTTACTAATCCATTGTAATTAAAAATAAAATAGGTGTTAGGTTAGGCTGAATCTGTACTGATCCTATGTGATATTCCAATATAAAATTATTTATTTAATCCCTTTTCTAATAAAATGGCAGGACAGGAAAAGGGTGGTTATTTGAGCCTTTTGGTCACCTATATAGTATTTGTTATTATTTACTTCTTTGTGTAGGCCCTTGTAGCCAGTTCCCAACCTTTGAACACAGCAACTTTAAAGTAAACAAAATTTCAGGCCTTAGTTCTTCTGAATAAGTATTTTATTTTTTATTTAACTATGAAATTACACAATAATTTACAATAGATTCAAGAAGAATTGAGATTAATTGATGAATCTTGGCTGCCTAAGAGGAATTAAAGAATTTAGGAGTATGTCCTTAATTTCTGAGAATAATACCAGGGAAAACCACCATTCTTTCCCATAGAATGATGTTTGAATGGTAAAAGAGAAAGATTGCATTTTTAATGCATTTCTCAAGTTCATTTCTGTTATCTTTCTTTCAAAGCCCATTTTGCTTTTTAACTATCTAATCTCTATTAATTTTATCACATTTTCTTAGGATCCCAGGGTAAAAATCTTAGAATAGCACTTTCCAAAATGGGTTCTATGAAGTACTGAAGTCTGTGGTATGCTAATAAGGTTTTGCCAGATGAAGAATTTCTTGAGAGAATGCTAGACTAAAGAAAAACCACACAGGTTCTACTTCTGGTAAAGGCCAAGTAGCTCATGTTAGACCACTCTTTAGTGAATTAAAACCAGATACTTGAGAAAATGTAATTCTCAAAAATATAAACAAAAATTCCTTGAAGAATTATAAGTAAAAGGGCAGAAATTGAAGGGGGCCAACATTATAAGGAAGAGAATAGCAGTGTCCAAGTCTGGTAAAGGCTGGCTTTCTCTAGATAGCCATTTTCTCACTTTAACTGCATATGGCAAAATGAATGAACAGTCTCTCTTGGATCTCTTTTAAAAGAGGACTAATCCCAGTGCTTTGATTTGGATATGGTTTCAGGGTGTTCCTCAAAATCTCATGTGCTAGAAGCTTGGTCCTCACTGGGGCAATGTTGGAAGGTAGTATAACCTTTAAGAGTAGGAGCCTAGTAAGAGATTATGAGGTCACTGAGGGTGCTCCACCTGGAAGGGATTACTGCTGATTTTGTAAACTTAGTTCTCATGAGAGTGAGTTGTTATAAAAAAAAAAAAATCAAGAGTGGCCCCTCCCCAGTCTCCAGCTTCCTGTTTTACCCTATGATCTCTCCCTTTTGTACTCTACCATGATGCCACTTATCATGATGCCATCCACCATGTTGTGATGCAACCACAAGGCCCTTACCAGAGTCAGCACAACACTATTTGGACTTTTGGCCTTCAAAACTGTATTCAGGTATTTTTTCATAATAACAGAAAATAGCCTGAGACACCCATTCATGAGGGCTTCCTAATCACTTCCCAAAGGTCCTGCCTCCTAAGTCCATCACTGTGGAAGGAAAAGTAAGGATGTGAGGGACATAAACCTTTAGACCAGTGGTGGTGAACCTATGGCATGTGTGCCACAGCCAGATGTTTATATCAATGAAAGCTCTGAAAGGTTTGCCATCACTGGCAAAAGAGAGAGATTCATGAACACTCATTTTCTCTTTACCACTATTACCAGCACAAAAATAGGGCTATTTTCTTATCATATCAATCAGTTAAAAGGCATTGTATGGGACCAATCACCAAGTTATATGCTACTAGGAGGAAAATAAAGACACACAAGTTCACATTGTTAGGCCACAATTAGCTTTAAAACGTAGATGAGCAACTTCTCTTGAGTCACTGTTTTATGTTTGCATAGGTGATGAGAACTAAACAAATGGATGATCCCAAAAAGGCTCTCACCTAAAGTGAACTTGTCATTGATGTTTTTGATGCAGTACATTTGCTCCTGTTACTGTATATCTCAGAATTCTGATCTTTATCATCATTCCCTCTTGACTGTTAAACCTTTGTACCTTTCCTTTTACTGTTGTTTAACATCAGTTCTCCCCACTTTTTCTAGACTCTTCTCTGGCCAAACTTCCAATATTTTTGTTTCTTTCTTATGATAAAATTTACATATACAAAATTCACAAATCTTAACTACACAATTCAATGAATTTTGACAAATTCATACATCTATAATATTAGACTGTTCATCTTCTTGGAAAATTCTATTGAAGGCAAGATTGCTAGCTTGTAGGAGTTTGGAAAGTAATTGGATTACCAGTGCTCTGACTTCATCAAATACATTAATCTATTAATGATTTCATTATCTAAACAAGCCATTAGGAGGTGGGGTCTCTGTGGAAGAAGAATGTCACTGGAAGAGCATCTTTGAAGAGTATATCTTGTCCCTGGCCCCTTATTCTCTGGCTCTTGCCCTTTCTCAGCCACCACAAGGTGAGCAGCTTTCCTCTCCCAGGCTCTTCTACCATATGTTTCTGTCTTGCCGCAGGCCTAATAGCAATGGAGCACACTGGTCATGGACTGAAACCTCTGAATCTGTGTGCCAAATAAATCTTTCCTCTAAGTTGCCATTCTCATGTATTTTGTCACAGTAACAGAGAGCTGACTAATACTTAGTATGTACCCTTTTTTGTATCTGGCTTATTTTGCTTAGTACAGTGGACCCTTGATTTACGATCTTGATTGGTTCCTGAGGGCCGATTGTAACTCAAATTGGTTATAATTCAATACAGCTGAGATCTGGATGTTTACCTGGGTACACACTACAGATAAAAAGAGGCAGATGAATCTTCCATTATCCTAATTAACCAAAGTTGTTTATATGTCAAGCTGGTCATACTTGAGAGTCCACTGTATAATGTCTGAAGGATGCATCCATGTTTTTACATATATCAATACTTTGTTCCATTTTATTTCTAAGTGTTCTTCCATTGCATAATATACCAAAAGTATAAAAATCCATTTTCCTACTGATGGATATTTGGACTGATTCCAGATTCTGGGTATTCTGAAAAAAACTTCTATGAATTTTTTTTTTTTTGGTACCAGGGATCTATGAATATTTTTTACAAGGCTTTTCATGAACATATGTTTTATTTGGGTAAATATCTAGGAGTGGAATTGGAAACTAAGGCCGTATTTAGTAGAAACTACCAAACTATCTTCTAAGTGGTTGTACTATTTTCACCTTTATCAATAATGTATGAGAATTTCAGTTGTTCCATCTCCTTGCCAAGATTTTATATCATCAGTATTTATAATTTTGTCTAATCTAGTAAGTGTATAGAAGTATCTCAGTATGGTTTTAATTTGTGTTTCCCTGTTTGTGTACAAGGTTTTGTGTGGGCATGTGCTTTCATTTCTCTTGGGTATACACCTAGCAGTGAAATTGCTGGATCATTATGATGCCTCTATGTTTAATTGTATGAGCAACTGCAAAATTGTCTTCCAAAGTGGCTGCACCACTTTACATTCCCACCACCAGTATATGAGTTTTCCAGTGTCTCCACGTCATTACGAATATAGTACTCGTAATTTAGCTATCATATCCTACAGGGTGTGAAGAGTATCTTATTGTGATTTTCACTTGTATTTTCATGATTTGTCTCTTTAAATCTTTTGTGTGTACTTATTGGGCGGCCTATCTTTTGATTAAAGAGTTATAAGTGTTCCTTATATATTCTGAAAACAAGTCTTTTATCACATACATTATTTGAAAATATTACTTTCTTTTTTTTTAAAGAACAAACTACTTTATTATTTTGCAAGACATGGGAAAAGCCAAGAGCCTGGTGTTTACTACTGTACAAAATTATCATCTCTATTTCATCAGATGTAATCAAAGGAGTAAAATAGGACAAACATCATCAGAGGCATACAATACAAGAAAATCCAAATTTATGAAATCATAAAGGAGGAATACCAAATTTTATTACAAATTTATTTGTTGTGCTTTTGTCTGAGTAGTTTATCTATAATACGTAAGCACAGATTTTTGACTAACAGAAATACTGGGCCAGGAAATGACAGAAAACATTTTCAAATAAAAATCATTAAAGGGCCAGGGATTTAGCTCAGTGTTGCCACCACCTGCTTTGCAAGCACAGGGTCCCGAGTTTGATCTCCAGTACCAAAAAAAAGAAAAAGAAATAAATCAGTTAAAATGCTAACGATGTATAAGAAAACTTTAAAGAATATATGCCCTGGATATAGAAGCCTAAAACTTTAAGTATATATTGGATTTTTATTTTATTTTATTTTTGTTCATTAAGTTTATTGGTACATTTTAGGTATACAGTATGATGACATTCATCATTGGGAATTTGTACTTTTACATGATATATCTTGATTCTTATTTTTTCCCCATTCCCCTGCCCTCCCTTCAACCCCTCCACCTCTCCCTGTAAATATTACTTTCAGTCTGTGACTTACCTAATGATATCTTCTGAGGTACAAAGTTTTAAATTTTGGCAATATCCACTTTATCAGTTTTTAAATATATGCTTCCATCTGTGTCCTGTCAGAGAAATTTTTGCCTATTTTGAGAGATTGAAGCTATTCTCCTATTATTCTCCTATGCTTTCTCCTGTAATCTTCATATTTTTAGCTTTTTATTTTAGGTCTATGATCCATCTCAAATTAGTTTATGTATATGATGTGAAGTTTAGATTTTTTTTTTCTGGATATTCAATTATGCTAGCACCATTTGATGCTAGCTTTGATGAAAGCTTTTCTTTCCCTGTTGAATTTCTTTGCATTATTTGTCAAAAATTAATTGCCTATATAAAATTGGTCTACTTGTGGGCTCTCCATTCTCAACATGTCTTCTTCATTTGTTTGTTTGTTTTCAGTTTTTTTTTAACTGCATTCCACATTAGGGAATCTTAGCCAAAAGTTTATTTAAAATTAACTAATTCATCAATTTTTGGGAAAAGTATAAACAAGAACAGTTTTCCTGGCCCAGAGAATATATTATTTATGAATATTAATCAGTCATTACATTGATATCATATTTCCATATGAAGATCAGCATTTGATTTTATAATTATGACTCAATAATGGTCAAATACATTGTCTTTTCTTTAAAAATAAATGAATATTTCGTTTTTGGTTAATTTTTAATAATGACAAAATCAAATGACTAACTAAAAAGATGAGTAAATAATAGGCCACCTAATAAATTTCTTTTCTTTTCTTATTAAGTAGGTTATATATTTTCTATGTATTTACAAACTCTGTCCTGAGTGTTTAGAAGGCTATTTGTTTTTTTATTTTTTCAGTACTAAAAATCAAACCTAGGACTTTTACACTGAGCTATATCTCCAGTCCTTTTTTAAATTTTGAGACAAGTTTCTGCTACATTGCCAAGGTGGGACTTGAACTTGCTATCCTCCTGCCTCAACCTCCATAGTGCTAGGATTATAGGTGCATACAACAGTGACTGGCTAGGAGGCAAATTTCAATAGCAAAGAGAAAAAAATACAAAAACGCTGAAGCAAAGGAAATATTCTTGTTTTTTGCCTGTGCTGAGATGCTTGATAAAGTACACCTGTGAGGATTGCCAGTAGCACTGTGTGTAATTGTGTGCACACATGTGTATTTCTGTGTGAGTGTACATGAACTTATGTTTGACTATGTGTGCACACTTATGGGGTATATCATGCATATTTGTGTCCATCGTGCATACATGTGTTGTGCATGTGTATACATTTGTGGGTAGGCTCTCTGTGTGTGCATGTGTGTGCAGTGAAATGTACACATGAAAAAATGGGGTACTGGGCATGTTCAACTTATTTAGCTTTTTGAAAACTAACAGGCAGACTCACCAAGACATTAAGTGAATGGTGTCTTTTTTTTTTTTGAGGAGTCTCTCTATGTAGTTCATGCTGGTCGTGAGCTCATTATGTAGCCCAGGCTGGCCTCAAACTCATGATGATCCTCCTGCCTCAGCCTCCTGAGTGCTGGGTTTATAGGCATGCACCACCACACCAGGCAGTGAATGCTATCTTTAAGCATAAAGACATAAAACTAACCAGGATTAGGGAGAAATGCTCCAGTTTGGGAGCCAGGTAGGCCTGCATTTGAATCCTGGCTCCATAGCCAACCAATTATAACTCCTCTGAGCTTTGGTTTCCTCATCTATACAGTGGTGGTAATAATACCCATGTAACAGATTTGTTGTAAGGATTAAATGAAATTACATGTTAGTGCCTTTGTGGTTAGGAATGAGGTTGCAGTCATTATGAAATCCAGGGATATTTGTCTCCCTTCGGCTTCCATCCAGTCTTAGGGGGATGTAGGATCTCCAAAGGCATGAGTTTTGTAGTCAGCTGGTCTCCAGGTAAGAATCCTGGCTTAAAACCTTTGCTCTCAAGCAAGCTTTTTAATGTCCCTGAGCCTCAGAGGTAAGAATATTTACCACATCAGATTTATGTGCTGATTAAATCACATGGTTTATATTTAGGTTGTCCCACAGCAAATGGCAAGTAGGAGAATTCAGTACAAACTATTTTGCTACAATCTGTTTCTTAAATATGAATGACTTCACAGCAATGATTATACCAAAGAAGCTGTGTTAGTTTCTAAGCAATTTTTTTTGGTATGTTAACATTGTAGGGTTTTTCTTAATTTTTATTTTTGTTAGTACATATTTGCAGTACATAACAATTACATTTATCATGGGATGTTGGTACATATACATAACACATCTTAATTTTTTTCATCCCCTTCCTCTTCTATTCTTCCCCTCTCTATATTAACATTTTAAAACAATGAGGGGCAACCTTTCTCATAGCAACTACCTCTTTGATAAGAGCAATCTGAGCACTCTGTGAAGGCCTTAAGGAAAATGCTGAGAGTACACAGGGCTGCTTTCTTTAGCTATAGGCAAAGACTGATTTATTTACTTTAGGAACCACCTTGTCTTCTTATCAGACTTTCAGGAGAAACAGCATAGTTGAAAAAAGCTATGAAGACATCATCTTTTGTAACATTAGAATGGATTAGTGAAGGACACTGCTCTTTAAGTTGAATGTCTAACCTGGATGAAACTGGTCCCTATATGAAGCAAATGGCCTCCCTAACCTAGTCTTCCAGATGTAACAGGAGCCCTTCAGTTCAAGGCTGGGATGCAGCATGCAAATGTTCGTACAAGTTGAGGTTTGGTAAGTCTAATGTTTTGCTAATTTTGAATTTGTTTTGTGAGTGATCTGGCTACAAAGCTGTGTAAATTTTTTGAGTGATCTGTTCTAGCCTCATCTTTCCCCTATCAGTCCTGGTATTTTTAATGGGTCATTTGCAGACCACAGAAGACTTTTGGGAACACATCGATGTTATAGTTAAGATATGTGTGTATGTTCACTTTCCCACTGTTTCTTGTCTACTTACTGTTAAAAAATCCAAGTAGGGCCTGGGATTTAACTCAGTGGTTCTGGCACCTGCCTCGCAAGGGCAAGGTCCCTCGTTCAATCCCCCGTCCAAAAAAAAAAAAAAAAAAAAATCCAAGTAATCATTAATTAATATAAAAATATAATACGTACATATAATAATGAAAACAATGGGGCTTACTTATTGTATACACTTTACAGGCGTTAACTTATTTAATTCTTCCAACAACCCTCTGCACTGTGGGATGCTTGCAGAAACAGATCTAAAAGTATCATGTGGAAATTGAGATTAAGTAACATGCCCAAAGGTTTGCACACAGCTAGAAAGAGGTGGAATGAGAACTAAAGAGAACTAAAACTCCTGCTTTTTCTATGCATTTAAACTCATACATAGTATTGTTTTGTTTTGTCTTTTTTCTTTCTTTTCTTTTCTTTTTTTTTTTTTTGAGACAGGGTCTGGGCTGGCCTTGAACTTGTTAGGTAGCTCAGGCAGGCCATGAATGTGCAGTTCTCCTATCTGAACCCCCAGAGTTCTGGGATTACAGACTTGTGCCACCATGCAGGAATTGTTTTGTCCATTTTTTAAAACATCAATTGGATTATATTTACATTGTTCTTTAGTTTCCAGGTTCTGCTCTATCAGAAAGCCCAAGCAAAAGAAAGATTTTAGTAATTCACACTATTTACATTTCACAAGTCTCATGTTTCATTCCAAGAAATCAGGCTCATCAATTATTTGCATTTGGTAACATGTTAATTATACAAATAATTAGCCTTGAGACTAGACATGAACATGAAAGTATAATGAATCGTTTTGCTAATTGCTCTTTTCTGTTTTGGACAGTCATTGGTTTGTAGTATTAACAGTTCCCATATTCAGCTTGCTAATTTCTTCTAACTTGCATTTCTTGGAAAAGTTGAAATCAGAAATGATAAATAGATTTCCTTTCTTACCCTAACCCTAACCAATTTGTTGTGACTGTTGGGAGCACTATGCTGAGAGGCATTCTAGGGCTGTCTGTGATGAGTTCTTTTGCTATTAGTAAATGAGCTGGCAGCAGAGGAGTTAGATATTTGCCATTTCTGGCCTGAGATTGAGAACTTCCTTCAGCCCTGAAGTTCATAGCATAATACTTTCTACTACCTCTAGTGATCCTACAAATAAGATACTTTATGTTTGGGATTGGTATGAAGATGAGTAAAACATGAATTCTGTTGTAATAAAAAAAAAAAGCAATATACAATATTGCATTAGAGAATTGCAATATACAAATTAAAAAGTGAAAAGTGCCCTAAGTGTAAGAGATAGTGGGACAGAAGGAATTAGAGGAGAGAGAAGTTATTTATAGTAAAGAGAAGGCAGCAGCAGAGGCAGGAGAATCACAAGTTTTGAACCCAGCCTGAACAACTGAACAACTTAGCAACTTAGCTAGACCCTGTTTCAAAATAAAAAAAATAGGGCTGGGGATTTTAGCTCAGTGGTTTCGTCGCCTGCTGCGCAAGCGCAAGGACCCGAGTTCGATCCCCGGTACCAAAAATAAATAAATAAATAAATATAAAATAAATAAAATAAAGAAGGGTGAGGATGTAGGTCATTGTGAAGGACCTGGGTTCAATCCTTAGTGCTGTCAGGAAGAGAGAGAGAGACAGAGACAGAGAGAAGGTGTGGCCGAGATGGAGTGGACAATAAAATCAAATATCCTTTTTGAGGTGGGCCTCAAAGGATAGAGAGAAATGGAGGTGGTAGAGCAGGAGGGAATGGAGGTGAGAAGGGCTCAGCTTTCCCCTCCCACCCATTTTGGAGCAGATGACGAATCATTTGCTGTAACAAAAAGGAAAAATGAAACAGGATCATATACAAGGGAAGATTTTAGTGTGGCTGGGATGTAGGAAAATAAAGGATGGAAAAGTTGGAAAACAAGGGCAGGCCCACGTTGTAAAGGGCCTGGGAACACCAGATCATGAATGTCCTAAAACAATGTTTCTCAAGGTGTGTCCACAGGATGTTCACAGTTATTACATAACAAAGGATCCTGCTGGATCCTGTTGTCAGCTACATCTGAGAAACATTGAATTAAAAGCAGTTAGGATTTTCATAGCTTTTAAAATGCCGTGGTATGCTGTGAATCTCCAGGAAGGACCTGTAGTTTGCAAAAAATCCCAAATTCTGTGATTACAGAAACGTTTTTCTTGGAGCACCTCATGAGATTAGCATTTTATAGTTTTAAAAGTAATGGCTATATAATGCCAACAGGACACTGATTGACCAGTTGATGTATCTAGAAGCCTGTATTATTTTTGAAATAGTAAGATAATAAGAAAAAAATAAGAAAATAATAATAAGGAATAATATAATAAGACATAAATAATAATAAGAAAAATATTATTTGCACCAAAGAAAGTATCAACCCTTCTTGCCCTGTGTCTCCTTTATTATTTTTAAATTTATTTTTATTTGTACATATTTGCAGTACATAATAATTACATTGATCATGAAGAGTTGGTACCTGTACATAACACATCTTAATTCTTTTTCATGATTAACTTTTTTTTTTTTTTGATACTGGGGATCGAACTTGGGTCTTTGCACCTGCATAGCAGGCGGCGAAGCCACTGAGCTAAATCCCCAGCCTATATCTTAATTCTTTTTATGTCCCCTTCCCCCAGCTGCATTTTTCTTCTATCCTCCCTCCCCTTCCTTCCATTTATTTTATTTTTCCTATTATCTATCTTTTATTTTGCTCTTGATTTATATTTTGCATTTTATTTAACTTTGTGTGTCTGATTTATTTCACTTAACATTATGGTCTCAAAGTACATCAATTTTCCTAAAAATGACTACAAGTTTATGCTCCTTTATGGTGGAGTAGTACTTCATTTTATGTAAATATCACATTTTCTTTATCCATTCATCTGTTGATGGACATATAGGCCACTTCCAAGATTTAGCTATTTTGAGCTTCCCTCTTAGGACTCCTTTCATTGTGTCCCATAGGTTCCACATGTTATTACTGGCATTATCTAGGAATTGTCTCATTTCTTGGATTTAATTCTAAAGAATGAATTTCTCCCTTGATTTCTTCTGTGACCCACTGATTATTCAAGAGGGTATTGTTTTATTTCCATGTGTTTCCATAATTTCTTTTGCCATTGAGTCCAAGTTTCAGTGGACTACGATTTGATAATATGCATGGAATAATTTCAATTCTCTTGCATTTACTTAAGCATGCTTTATGGGCTAGCATGTGGTCTATTTTGGAGATGGTCCCATGTACTGCTGAGAAGAATGTGTATTCTGTTGTTGGGTTGAACACTCTGTAGATATCTATTGAGTCCATTTGTTCTAAAGTTTAGTTAAACTCTGATATTTCTTTGTTGATTTTTTTTTTTGGTACCAGCAATCAAACTCAGGACCTTGCGCTTGCCAGGCAGGTGTGGTGCCACTACACAGGCCTTCTTTGTTGATTTTTTTTTTCAGTACCAGGAATTGAACTCAGGGCCTTGTGCTTGCCAAGCAGGTGTAATGCTACTGAGCTACATCCCTGGCCCTCTTTGTTGACTTTTTGTCTAGTTGAACTATTTGTGACAATGGGGATTGAGGTTCCCCATTACGATTTTGTTGGTGTTTATTTGTTTTTTTTATGTCCAATAGTTTTTGTTTTATGGTGTTTGGTACATATATGTTTTTTATAATTGTTATCTCTCCCTGTTGAATTGTTCCTTACCCATAGTGATGTTTTCTACTTCTTTTGATCAGTTTCGGCTTGAAATTCACTTTGTCTGAAATTAGAATAACTATTCCTACTTTTGTCTGGGTTTCAGTTGCGTGGAATACTGTTTTCCATCTTTTGATTTTTTTAATCTATATATTTCTTTTTGATTAAATGTGTGTCTTGTATACTTTATATCATTAGATTTTTTTTCTTCATTCATTCTGTTATTCTGTGTCTTTTGATTGGAGAATTGAGACCATTCACATTGAAAATTATTACTGAAAGGTACTGACTTAGTCCTGTCATTGCATTATTTTCCTGTTGCTGATTTCCTTTCCTACTTCTTTTCTGCTTAACTGCTCACCCTGCCTGGTATATTTAGTCTATTAGATTTTTTGGCATTGTTGGCTTCATTGTCTCTTTCTAGGATATCCCTGGGAATGTTTTGTATTGCTGGTTTGCTGGTCATTAATTTCTTGAAGTGCTCTTTGTCACGGCAGTACATTATTCCTCCATCAATTTGGAAAGAAAGTTTTGCAGGATATATGTCTGGTTTGAAAGTTATTTTTTAGGGCTTGAAAAATTTCACTTCAAGTTTTCCTGACCTTTAAGGTTTGTGTCGGGAAGTCTGCTGTAATTCTAATGGCTTTACCTTTATAAGTGATTTATTGCTTTTCTCTAAGAGCTTTTAAGATTCTGCTCCTGTGTTGGATTTCTGGTATTTTGAATATGATGTGATATGGAGGGATTCTCTTTAGTTCATGGTTATTTGGGTTCTATATGCCTCACTTATGTTTATGTTTAATTCTTTCCTAATGCCCTTTTTTGTGATCTAATTTTACACTTATTCCAATTAATCTTAAGTTAGTCTTCTTGGCATCGTCTAGCAGCTGTTAAATTCATTTTTTGTGTTCTCTTTTTATTTTTAAAGTATCTCTCAGTAACTGGTCTAAAAAAGCACCCCTGTATTCTAATTCTGATAGTCAGTTTTCACATTGGTCACTTCTGATGCCCATACTTTCAGTATAATTTTTAATCTCCTAGATTTTTGTTTGGAATTATTTGTGGACTGTAGTTCTTTATTAAAGGGGTCATTCATTTTTTGTGTCATTTTGTTTATCTCAGATTTTTTGTTAGTGTCTTCTATAAGCTAATTGTTTTGTTTATTACTTCCATTATCTGATTAGTTATATTTTCTGTGAGCCTACCAATCACCTCATTTATCTGTTTTTTAATCTCTGTTATTCTTCCAAATAATTTAGCTGTGTGTCTTTTGTTTTTCTCCCCCTCAGTGTCCCATGCGTAGGCTTTGAGGGAGTTGGGAATTCTAGGAGACATTTTGCTGCCTAGTATTCTTTTTATTGTTTTGTGTTTGTTTTGTTTTGTGCTTAGGTGTGCTATTGCTTATAGTGAAATGACTTTGTTGTTAATCTGGAGCTCTCCTTACTTAGTCTACTTTCCAGTGATGCATTCAAGGCATAGCTAAATATAGTCTTTTGCCTCTGTCCCAAGATTCGATCACCTCTTGCTTTTGGAAAGCCTGGCAAAACATGTGAAGTTCCTGACCTCTATTAGGCCCTCCCCACAAGCCAAGAGAGTGGAGAGCTGGGGAGAGACTCAAAATTATTTCCTCCCCCTCATTTGTTGTTATAAGAACCTGCCTTCAGGGACTAACCCTTCACCCCCTTTTCAACCGGGCCCAGTTGTACAGCTCTCATTCCCTAAGCAGAGTTCCTGCCCTGATAAAATGTTGCCTTTCTTTCAGGGCTCTAAGGGTGCTCTGTTTTGAATCTCCTGTCTGTCATCCTGGATCCTAGACATGCTGCTTGATGCCCTTTGACCCCTGTCCAGCCCACCTGGACTCCTTCTTTGCCACTTCCCTGACGCACACATACTTTGAGTGCTTCTGGTCTAAACCTGGTGGCTTCCTGTTTCAAGTAGCTCAGAAACCTGGTGTGACTGTGGCTTCAGCTCCTGTGGCTTCAGCTTCTCTCCTTGCTCAGAGAAAAGGGCACCTGTGTAGGATCTTCTGGGAAGCTGAACTCACACATGTCTGATAAATATCCTCTTGCCATCTTTCCTGGTTGCAGTGACTTCCAGGTGAGATTCCATAAATCTGCTTGAGACAGATGAGCAAACAGCTTCTATATTTAAAATCATTTAATTATCTCTTGTGGAGGGGAAAAATTCTTAGCAATGACAGAGCTGTACAGTCAAGGAGCTTTAGTCAATAGGGCAAAATTGGGCAAAATCACAATAATCTAGAAGAAGTAGTAAAATCTCTAAGCTTTTAAAGGTCTGTTAGGTTATTTAACAAGAAGTCAATTGTGGTGAGATTAAATGAGGCTGGCTGAGTGGGCAACACGTTGACAGATAAATTTTAATGAAAAATAAGAGCAAGACAGGAAGAAAAAAGTACACACTATAGAAAATGAGATGCTATGGAGTTGGGAGTGTAGCTCAGTTGTAGAAAATGAAATGCTGCCACTGTGAACCAACTGTTATGACCCAAGAAGGGAGTTGGGACTCATTACGGAGTGTGCAGCAAAGACTCTGCCCTCCAAAGGTTAACTAATTTTTGGAAATTTTTAGGAAGAATAAGGAGATGAAACAAAAAATAAAACATTACCTTACCTGTGTTTTAAACACAGACTAAAAGGCACAATTCTGAGGAAGAATTTAAAGACAGAAATAATGGGAATCACAGGCATTTCAAGTGACCCTGAGATCTGGGGGACTTCTGTATGAGGCCAGAGTGGAGCTTTGAGACTGACAGGGTATATCATGCAGTTTGGGAAATTATGAAAGGTACAGAAAAAAAAATTTTTTTGCAGGTTTAGAAAATAAAGTTTGTTGGGATCTTGAACATTTTGGATGAAACTAACAAAAAACTATGGAGACACATTCAGGCTGAGGTGCTGAGGAGCAAAGCCATCTTATTTAGTTCCCGCGATACAGGTGATACCTACATAGAGCTGCTGTGCTCTGTGCAGCTGGTTCTCCAGGTTTGTGGGTGCCATGCTGACATCCAGGTGACCTGCAGCCTGGTGGTCCAGTCCCTCAAAACCCAGTTTATTAGAAATAAGAGATATCCAGAAATTTTTTTTCAAGGTTTCTGGCAAATGAAACATGGCTAATGTGTGGAGCTCAGAGGCTTTGGGTGTATCTCAGAGGGTGAGTATGTGCCTAGCGTGCACAAAGCCCTGGATTCAATTCCCAGCACCAAAAAGCCCATGTGAAAGCTCAATCTGTGGAACTCATTACCTCCCAAGAGGTAACACAGGCTGAAAATAAAAATAGATTTTAAAACTGTTTACATAGCTAGCAATGTCATGTTACACTGAGGGAAATCTGATTGCTGTAGATGAGCTAATAGGGAGGCCGATTGTGTCTTTGTATCAGTGGAGAAGATTTTGGGCTGGATCTTACATGACAATCTTAATTGTTTTAAAAGTAAGATTGCCTATATGAATGTATATATTGTAGTATTATCGGGTGCCTACTTTATGTTAAACACCAGGATAGGCCCTTTTTTATATTTTCTATGGTCCTCACAATAATACTACAAAACATAATAATTCCCCCCATTTCATAGGTGAAAAAGCCAAACTCAGGTAAGTAACTAGCTCAAGGTCACACACAGCTAGTAAATAGGGAATCTGGGACTTGAAGCTCATGTAGACACTTGATCTATGTAGTACTACCTCTCATTTACCCATATCTTAGGGTTTCCATCCCTCTTGCCAAAATTTAGTCTAAGACAGGGAGCCAGAATTCTCAAAATGTATTTTTGTCCTTTGCTTATTGTTGAGTAAAATGACCTCTATCGCTATGGGACTGGTGCATTTGTTCATATTCCTCAAAAGTCCAAAGGACTAGGCAGAAGAGAGGATATTGGGGTGCTGGCACTGAGACAAAATGGGGAAAGGGTAAAACTAATATCATTGAGGGTCTAATAGAGGTCAGGCATTTCACATGCTCTGTCATGTAATTCTCACAACCCTCACTTTAATTCTCATTTTAGTTGAGAATACTGAACCTCATAGAAATTATTTAAAATACTTAAGAACCATAGTGCATAGGAAAGAGGCTCAAAATGTCTAATGCCAAGGCTGCCTCCCCAGATACAGGTAGGACTTCAACTCTGCACTCCTTCTTTTCAGCAAGGCCACCTTACAAGTTATCTCCATTGCCACAAACTCCAGAGGGCTCTCTGCTCAACACGTCAGCTAAATCAACTTCTAGTGAGGGTTTTGAGCTTCTTTGCTATACGAAAATGGGGATTGGAATTATGTCTGTTGAATGGACTGATCTGTCCTTCACTTCACCTTGTCAACATTTTTCCTAGTTAGCTAGAGTGCTGATTTTTTAACAAGATAGCTGAATATTGTGATTCCTCTAACTCGAGGTTTCTCAACTTTAGCATATTGACATTGTGGACAGAGTACCTCTTTGTTGTGGGGCTGTCCTTTGCATTATAAGATGCTTAGCAACATCCCTGCTCTCTACCTACTAGATATCAGCAACAGTGTGACAACAGACACGTTTTCAGACCTAGCCAAATGTCATCTAGGGGACAAAATCACCCCTAGTTGAAAATCACTGCTATAACTCAAGGTGGGGCTACATGTTCTCCTGGCCTTTCCAGATAAAAACCAACAAGCCAAGTAACCTCTCCCCACAGAAATGTAAACCAAAGAGACACAGTCAAGTGACACCTGTGGGTAGAGTCTGGCTTTTCTGGTTTGAGGGAAGCAACTCATCATAGATCACTGGCCAAGGATGTACTTGATGCCCCCACGAGACGTTAAAAATGTAGAGCTTTCAATGTGCAGATGGCTTGCACTGCTTAATTACCAGCTGAATGCACACTAACATTTCTCTCCCTCTCCTGCCTGCAGCAGCCTGCCAGGAGCAGCGGAGGCACAAACAACAGGGAGCAGTTGCCCTTTCCTGAATCCTTATCACACGCTAATTATTTTATTCTAAAGAGACAAAGTAGAGAGAATGTAACATATGATTCTGACGACAAACACTTAAAAAAACTGTCTGCTTTTCCTAGTGACTAGAGCATGGGAGATGGTTGCTAAGCAACTGGGAAACTGCAGACTCTGGTACTGGCCATGCTGGTTTCGGAAATGAGCCATAAAAGGAATTCCCCAGTGAGAAGGGATCCCATACCATTGCCTGGTTTCCATGGACACCATACATAAGTGGTGGATCCTGGGTTACAGACCCTGCTTAAGAAAAAAATATATTGTCTCTGCTTAAAACTCAAATAGTATGAGAAAAGGTATGGAAACCTTCTTTCCCTACATTATCCATGTGGCCATGCCCTGGCTTCATCCCTACATGCTCCCTCTAAAAGAGAGAGGTCTGAATCTAAGTGACTGAGACATTCCATCCAATTTCAGCTCTGCTTTTATTTAATATGTTCCAGTCTTTGCAGAAGTTGGAAAGGCATCTTAAATCTGGGAAGCAAATTTTTAAACAAGAGAAGATGCCTCAGTGGCAGACAGGCTGTCTGTCTGTCATCTACCCCTGATTTGGGAGCCACACGGTGCCAAGATCTGGCACAAGGGCAACTCTCTATGTTCACACGTTCTATTGGAATTTTGCAAAACAAGAGAGATCAGTAGAGAAAAAGACAATAGCCATGACTCCAAAATGAAATTGGCATGTCATGCAGAGCAAGGCAACAATAGGCCCCTGCAATTCTTTCAGAAATTAGAAACAGACTTCAGATAATAGCAGTGAAAAATGTGAGGCAAATATAAACATGTGGGTTTAAAAATACAAAGCAGTGCAGGTTTTGCTGGGCTTCCTCTTGGGAAACAGAACAGACATACCTTGTTGTGGCATCAATAATCTCTTCTTGGACAGGATATCTTACACATTAGACTCTAATCTCCAACTATGATAAGGAGACTGAAGTTCAGAGAGTAGAAGCATCTTTTTTTTTTTTTTTTTTGGTACCGGATATCGAACTCGGGTCCTTGCCCTTGCACAGCAGGCGGCGAAACCACTGAGCTAAATCCCCGGCCTAAAGCATCTTTATTAAGGCCAAGAAGACAAATATTTTTGGATAGCGGTCTTAAGGACGACCCTGCATTTTTCATATTGTTCTAGAATAAACTACCCCCAAACATAGCAGCTTCAAACAACAAATATTAATTATCTTGTGATTTATGTAGTTTAGGAACCCAAGAGCATCTTAGTAGGGAGTCTTTTACTTGGGATCTTTTTTGAGGCTACAATCAAGATGTCAGAGGGGCCACAGCATTTTAAGGCTCCAGTGGAGGAGCTTCTAGACTTGACTGCTTGTTGGCCAACCTAAGGAATTCACTGGCTGTTGACTACAGATTTAAGTTCTTTACTCTATTGCTGTCCTAATCAGGTAGTTTACAATATTGCAGCTGGTTTCCCTCACAAAGAACACCCCAGATGGAAGCCATGGTCTTAAAATCTAAGTTCAAAGGTGTCATCTCAGTATTTTTGCCATATTTTATTTGTTAGAATACAGTTACAAGGTCCAGCCCACACTAAAGGGAAATGGAATCCATGAAAGCATAAATACCAGGAGGTAGCACTGATTTTTTTTTTTTTTTTTTGGTATCGGGGATCGAACTCGGGTCCTTGCCCTTGAACAGCAGGCGGCGAAACCACTGAGCTAAATCCCCAGCCCATAGCACTGATTATTGATGGCCATCTCAGAGGTTGCTCACCGCAATAACAAAGTATACTTCCAGACAAAAACCATGATTGAGGAGACTGGGCACAGGACTTGAGCTCCGAACTGGACATGGAAGAGGGGAAAGGGAAAGTCCTGGGGCCTAGCAAGGGGCAGCTAGAGAAAACCCCCAGGACAGCGAAGAGGAAAGATAAATGTGAGGAGAAACAGACAGTAGCTGACAGAGCAGAGAACAGAGGAATGGCTAGGAGAGGGAATTGAGGAGTGGTATAAATTGTAAGTCATCAGAAGAAAAGTAGGAAGGGAGATGAGGACTGAATGAGAAGTCTAAGAAGAATTCAAGACCAGGGAGGGAGGAGTAGGAATAGGAGGGAAGAGAGCCATGAGCCAGGGGCAAAGAACTTACTGACAATGCAAGAGAACAGAGGGACAAAATTGTTAATAAGAAGCAAAACGATGGAGAAAGTGATGATAGAAAAACTCTACCAAAGAGATCAAAAAGGGGAGCTATTTTAGGGCTGGTGCAGAAGATAGCAACTGAGGAAAATAACAATGACAATAATAATAAGGATTTATTGATTGCTGAGAATTTTATGTGTTATTTGATTTAGTTTTCATTGTCATCCAACACTGCAGATGATGTTATTTATAGTATTTCTAGATGAACAAATTGAATCTTAGAAGAATTAAGTATCTGCTCAAGTCTGTACAGGGAGGAAGTGGCTGCAGGTGCATGAAAACATGACAAGGACTCTTCTTACCACCAAGGAACCCCAACCCTCACAATCATCTTGGGCAAGGCAGAAGGGGCTGCAGAGTAGAGAGACTTTGCCCTCATCCTAACTGTACGTGAATGTCAGTTCCTATCTCTTCTGCCACACCCTGGCAACCCAAGTGACAGTACAGATTTAGAAGGTAGATTCCTTGTGACTACTACAAGGCTCACCAAACATGTAATCTAGGGTAAGTGTCCCAATTTTTTGTATGGACCCACATATTAAAATAAAATTCTTCTGCTATATCATGTAGTTATTTCTCCATGTCTGCCTTCCTAAGAACCATGGAAGCACAGTATCTTGTTCTTCAAATCTCCCATAGTGCCTTGCATTGCTGTCTTAAACAGGTATTCAAAAACCTTTGTGGAGCCAAACATTTACTTCTGTTGATTCCAATGGGAAATTCTACTCTAGTGAAGTGGGGAAAGACTACCTCTGTCCCCTGGGCCCAGCTCTTCACTAGTCCTTTAACTCTGGGCAAATTACAGTTCCTTAACCTACACAGGAATGCAGTGTCCTTGTCAGTAAAATAGATTGGTTGGATGACATTTAAAGCTTTTTCTAGCTCACAGCTTCACAAATTACATATCAAGGATAAGAATTAGGATTCAAAGTAGAAAGAATGTAGAACTATTCTGGACTTCATTTTCTCAAGGTGCTAATTCATCCATTTGCATCTCAGGGGAGGTTCAACTCACCTCTTTGGTAGCAACAAAGACTCCATGAGCTTAGTTCTCCTTATCACCAAGATCCTTCTCTGATGCTGTGTTAGGAATTTTGAGAGGCTTATCAACTCTCAAACAATAGAGACCGACAGGGCATGATTGGTTCAGCTGCTGGCATATTAGTAGGGATAAGAAGAGCAGCACAATTCACTGGGCACAAGAAAATTCAGGACTCCCAAAGGATGTCATGGCAATTAGGATGCCTGGATTTAGTCATGCTTTCAGTTGTCAGTATTTGGAGCAGTTATCTAGAGATAAAAGACAATGCCACATACTTCTGTTTGGCCCCTACCTACTATGATCTAGGGGATATGCAGGCCCTGTCTGTAAGGGGCAAGCCTGTGCTACACATAGAGATATACTGATGGTGTGTTAAGGACCATATTGAGAAAAAGATTGTACATGTTCTCTTCTATAATCACCATCCAAAAAAATGATGAATAGGAGCATTTTGGAAAGGCTATATATCAATTTGTGGTGACCATGGGTTCCACTTTATAGTATTTCTACATACAAAAAATATTTTGAGGGGAAAATACTTCACTTTCCTAATAATAAGTCTCAGAAAACCTTAGCAATAAAAGGTTTTGGTGGTTCTTGGGAGTAATGGAGAGTTTACTTCCTCACATTTGTTCCAAAAAGCCAAGTGTAACAGATGTTGCTGATGTCCTGCCCACTGCCTCTCAGCCTTTACATTTCAATACAGACTCCCTTGGCTTCCAACTACCAACATTTGTGTCTCTTTGCCCAGAACTTTCTTGCTTGAGAACTTTCTTGAATTTTGGTAGCCCCTGATCATGTAGAAGGCAGAAGTGAGAAATGTAGAAGTGGGAAATTAACACCCACCCCCAATTTGGAAGCAGCTCTCAGTCAATGGCAGAAGGAGCTGGCAAATAAATTCTCAGCACCTTCACCTTCAGAGGACATAACTCTGAGGTGTGACTCCTACCTTGTCTCTCAGAGATTCCCCAGTGGGATTTAGCCTCATTTGCCCACAGAAGCAACCTACTTGATGACCTATCTCTTCTTAACTTCCTTCCTTTTCTTGTATGGATGTGCCACACCTTACTGGTGTTTCCTGACATTGCCTCTCTAATAAGCCATGTGCATTTAAACCCTTATCTTAGGGTCTGCTTCCAGTGGAAACTAGACTTCTACTAGGGCAATAGGGAGGACCAAAGAAAAATTATTGTTATTTAAAAGAAAGATTTCTTTAAGCAGTGTATTCCCTAATGTGTTGAAGAGTTTATTTACAGATCATTATCTTCTTTTAGAAAAATACAATGGGATAAATTAAATACAAGAAGTGCTGCCAACTAAAGACCAGCCAGAAATGAAGATAGAATGCAAAAATGCTCATGGATGTTTTTAGGAACATTGTCTTGATTTGCAAAAAATTCTATTTACTCATGATGTCCCTCTGTGATGAGTAATGCCATACATCTGTGGTGATAACCAATTGCAGTACCCCTTGAGATTCACATTTGTGTAGTCACCTGGAAATAACATGCTGACTAGTGATAAAGGTCTTCAGTACCAGTAATGCTGTAAATTTGCCAGTGCCCATACAGGTCATCTGGTTTGTCTCTAGCAGCATCTGGTCCTGAGCTGACCCAGTGCAGAGAAAAATGCAAAAAGGAACAGAGACATCCTAACTTGAAGGGCTACTGAAGAGGAAGCAGCTTACAGCATGTGGGGTCAATTTTAAGCAAAAAGCTCGTAATATAACTGCCAAAAATGGCACTGTGAACCCAAATTATAAAATAATTACGTTCAGTCTCAAATTCAACACAATAAAGGTTATTTGTTCTCAAGCCTTAGCAACCATCTCATAGAAGGGAGATAAATACCATATGAAAACAAAATGTAAACTCACAAAGCAGTAATAAAAGCAGCACACAACTATTCATTTCAAGTCTATTTTGAAAAGCTTTTGATAATACCAGTAATTCCCCGTAAAGCTTCTGTTCTCTTACTAGTCTTCTTTTCTGGAGAGAAAGAAAGAAAGAAAGAAAGAAAGAAAGAAAGAAAGAAAGAAAGAAAGAAAGAAAGAAAGAAAGAAAGAAAGAAAGAAAGAAAGAAA
>NW_004624849.1:346938-366670 GCF_000247695.1 Heterocephalus glaber | reverse complement strand
AAGAAAGAAAGAAAGAAAGAAAGAAAGAAAGAAAGAAAGAAAGAAAGAAAGAAAGAAAAAAAAAAAAAGAAAAAGAAAGGTTTTGCTCTACAGCCATTCCTTTTAGGGAGATAAAGTCCACATCCACATTCTTTCCCAATTTCAAGTTTTTGTCACTCAAGAAGGAGAAGGAGAAGAAGAAGAGAAACAAAGAAATTCCTAATTACCTATATCCTGCTAAGTCTACAATAGAGTTAGAGGCTTAATGGTAATATCAGTGTGGATCCTCCTTGTTTTGCGCAAGAAAATTCATTTAATGATCTTAACAAAGTGCTTAAATGTAGCCCAAGAGCTTTGTCCAAAAAATGCTGGAACATTCTACTAAAAAGTAGAAAATTCAACTAGCAGTCTATCCTTTTCTAATTATTCTAATACTTCATAGCATACAGACTGAGTATTAGTGAACCCTTTTATAGTCTGGCTCAGCTATTCCCCTGGGTAGCACTGGCAGGCCTACCTACAACAAAAGCAAGGAGGAAGGGGCTTGGGAAGCCTTTGGTTGCAGAAATAGAAATCTACTTAGATGAGCTCAAGTAAGAGGAGGTGGTTATAGGAACCTCATGGACTCCAAGGAAAAGCTGTGCAATCAGGTTTCAGGAAGAGTGGGAACTGGAAGCTATAGATGTGAGGGTGTGATGTAGTAGATATAAGGTATATGTAGCAGTGGGCAGGGATAAAAACCCCTTGGAGGTAATGGGCATGTGGGCACTGATGAATCTCTTTAATACAAGAAGACAAAAAGGAAATGGAGAGGACTAGAAGGTAGAGAACAAAGTAAGACAATAAACACTGAAGGAAAGAGGAAGAGATGCATAAGCTGAGGAATGATAAGACATCATCCACAAAGGCCTCAGCCAGTGATCAGCAATTCACTGATGCTAAAGATTGACTATCCATGCTGTAGAACTAAGGCTGGTTCATGTACTAAGAGGTTGCAAATGTAAAGGCCTTCCAATTTACCTGAATTGGTCATTGCAGTTTACATGGGATTATGAACTATTTTTAGAGATAAAGTTGTATTAATTGAAAAAAGATCTCAATGAAGATTTTGTTGAAAAAAGTCTGTACTTCTTTTTAAAGCTTTAGTAACATGTCTGTTAAGGTTTAAATCTAAAATGTCCTCTTAAAGTCTCATGTGTTGAGAGGTGGGGCTTTCAGAATGTCATTGGATCATAAGGGCTCTGACTTCATCAGGGGATCCACTAAGAAGATCAAAATTTGATGGGAAGTAGTGGAAATTTAGGAGGCAGGGCCAAGATGAAGGGAGTGTGTCATGGGGATGTGAACTGGCCCTTTCCTCTTTGACTTTTCCCCTCACTCTGTTTCCCTACTGCCATGAGATGACCAGCTCTGTTCCACCATGCCCCTTTGCTATGATGTGTCTTCCTTGGAGCCAGCTAACCATGGACTGAAACCTCTGAAAGCATGAGTCAAAATAAACTTTTCCTTTTTTAAGTTGCTTATGCCAGATATTTTGTCATAGTGACTGAAAGCTAACATTGTAGTTTACCTATATAATGGAAATAATCTGTATTAAATTTTGGACACTGAAGTTTCTTGCTACAACTGATAGTGACTTCAGTTTATGTCACTGCACGGTAGCCATTTTTTGTCCTAGAGAATATGCCCTAAAATTTAATAAATCAGTTCTGTGATTTCACTTCAACTTTTTTTTTTTCAGTACTGGGGGATTGAACCCATTGGTGCTTTACCACTGAGCTCATCTCCAGCCCTTTTTCATTTTGAGGCAAGATGTCACTAAGTTGCCCAGGCAGGACTCAAACTTGTGACCCTCTTGCCTCAGGCTCAGTGCTGAAATGATAAGTGTGTGCCACTGTCCCTGGCTCCACTTTGATTTTTATTAGAAATGTTTCCTGTATGCTTATGATGTTAAAGGCACTGTGCTAAGCCCTTGCATAGATAGAAAACTGAATAAGACATAGCCCCATCTTTATGGAGTTTGCAATGTGAAAGTAGAGGGAGGGGTGGATGACAGGGAAATGAGACATCATTAGATATCTAGTAACTGTGAAGCAATAAAGACTTTTACCTGTGCCCATGCTGGCTATTTTTGGAACCCTTCTCAACTCTCTTATTGGAGCCTTTGGTCACCCCTCTGGTCCTGCCAGTCTCTTTCTACCTAAATCCTACCCATTTCATAACTGCACACTCTTGTGAGATTCATGCATAGCATGTGACCTGTTTGGAACATCTCTAGTCTTTGTTTATTCAGCATGATGGAAGTTATGACTAAAGGCTCAGTGGTGCCTTTATGACTCTGAGTCAGCTGACCCCGGGGAAAACTGTTCAGGGATAACATGAACATTGCAAGTTGCCTGAGTTACTATATATCTGGACCCCTGGTCCTGGTAAGCCACTCACTGGGCTCTGTTTGTAGCTTCATTTGGGACTTCACAGGCTGACGTGTGTGAGTGTGGGTGCTTACTGAGGATTTACTCTAGCTGGTGCATTGGCCCCAATCCCTGTTGTCAAAATCACTGGCCTGGGTCATAGGCCATCTACATCAGTCTGAATTAGAAAAAACTCAAACCTCAAACTTCAGAGCAAAGTGAGAAAGGACCAAACCAGAGAGTCACCAGTGATGAGCAGAGCCACTGAAAAAGGAGGAGGCCCAAGGCCAAGAGAGTATCTGCCCTGATTTCAAAAGCCAAGCTAAGCTGGCCTCCTCACCAGGTCTTTAGGAGCAGCGATTGAGTCTGACCCCAAACACCTCACCCCACTCCTCACTCCTCTGCAGGTGCTGGCACTCAAAAAGGTACTGGACCTGAATCTCTAGGGCATGCTTTGCATTTCTGGAATCCTTAAGGCATAGCATTCAAAGAGTGATCATGCGTATACTCTGGAGTCTGTTTTGATTGGTTTTGTTTTGTGGTACTGGGGATTGAACCCAGTGCCTTTGCACTGAGCTGCATCCCCAACCCTTTTCTTAAAAAGATTTTTTTGAGACAAGGTTGCCCAGGCTGGGCTTTAACTTGCCATCTTCCTGCCTCAACTTCCCAAAGTTCTGGGAATATAGGTGTGTACCACCATGCCCAGCTTCTGGGATCTGTATTTTAAAAGCTGTCTGTAGTATGACTACATACTATACCAATATGCACCAATTTTGACAAACTTACTGATTTTGCCTCTTCGGGGGGGGGGGGTGTGCTTTCTCCACCTTAGAGGCCACTATTGGACTAGACATAGGCCTGGTGGTCAATAAACCTGAACTTTTGTCTTTTTAAAGATCTCTGTGATTGAAGGCAAAACATTTAATTTCTGTTTTCTTACCTGTAAAATCGATTGGACTAACCTTTTGGGAGTAAGGTTTCTTCCAGCTTCATGACTCATTTTTCTCTTCTTCTTACACACACACACACACACACACACACACACACACACACACACATATCTTTTTTTGGTACTGGGGATCGAACTTGGGACCTTGCGCTTGCAAGGCAGGTGCCGTAACCACTGAGTTAAATCCCCGGCCCCACACACACATCTTATTCCATTTTATTTCTGGATATTAATTCTCACTGCCATGCCAAACCATATTAGAGACTGAGGTGAAGGGAAAATTAGTCATATAGTCAAACCTTTATTTAAAATAGTGAATTTTGTTCATCATGGATTTTTATTTTAGTGGTGTTTGTTTGTTTTTGAAGTAGGGTCTTGTTAAATTGCATAAGTTGGCCTTAAACTCGACATCCTCCTGCATCAGCCTTCTGAGTAGCAGGGGATTATATGTTTAAACCACTACACCCAAATCACCATGGGACTTTTTTTGCATTAATTCAGATTTTTAAATATTGCATAAAATATTAATCCTGGTTATTAAATTTTTTATGCCCCTTTAAACTGTGTGTCTGAGGCGGTACCTCACTTACTTCCCCCTAGTTCCAGCCCAGTTAGCCATGCTCTGTGCCGAGATAAATTGCCAGATGAGAGAAGGAGGGAATGCTAATGAGAGGCAGGGAGAATAGACTAAATGCCACTCACTTTACAAAATCTCCTAGGGCCAGCCATAGTGGCAGTTTTATTAACAGCAGCCCACCTATAGTTTCTAGTTGTTTCTGTGTGTCTATTTAGTTTTCCTCAGACTAAAATCTCTGTGAGTACAAGGGCCCTCCTGTCCGGGGTTTTTTAAGTCTCACTCTCCACTTACCAAGAGCCCAGCACAGAATTGAGCACTGAATTCTTGGAATGAAATGAGAGAACACAAACTGAATTCTAGACCTCGTGCCAGCTTGTCTTGTGACCTTCTAGAAAACAACAATTTATCATTAATTTTAAAAAAACCCTTCAGACAATAAAAACATAAGCAACTGAAAAACCAGAAGAGTGAAAACAGTTGTATTGGCACAGTGTTACTAGATAACAAAAAAGGAATTTGTGTTTCATCCCTTGCTTTTTCCTTTCAGCTTTAGAGGAGGAGAGGGAGGTAAAACTCAGACAAGCCTCAGGGGATGCAGAGGGTCCCAGGACCTCCTCACCCTGAGGACAGTCATCAGCTGAACTTCCCCATTCTTTGATCTAACACACTAAAGGCCAGTGGTGACCAGTGTCATGCAGCGGGACCTGTGGGAAAATGTCTTCAAGCTGCACATACCTAGGCTTGGGATGGGGAGCAAAGGCAGGAATATCGACACATCACCCATGAAAAGTCTGCCTTATAGAATGTGGCAAGGGGCTTGCACTTTCAGTTAGACACATTAATAAAAACTAATAGCTATAAAAAGGGACTCATGCTTCAGCCCTAAATTCCCTAGTAAGAAATTATAAAATAAATAAGGAAGAATTGGTATTTAGGAGCTATAGCAAGAGAAGGCACTAGACAAAGATTCTCTTCTTATTTGGCCCTAACTGTGTGCCCTTGAGAAAATCCCTTACTCTCTTTATGCTTCTTTTTCTTCATCTGTCAAAGACAATGTTGGACTGGATATCCACTCTGATCCCTTCTACCTCTGACATTATATAGAAGGTGTTCTATTAAAAGGGCTAGGGGATAATTTACTTGTAAAACATTCCCTCCTGCTATCTTTCTGCCTTGTTGCCCTTTTTTTCATAGACAGTGTCAAATTCTTAATGAGTTGGTTTCAATACATGAAGAATACAAAGCTTTACTGTACATTTGGGAAGAATGAAGGGTTGGTTACCTTTTAAAGCTGAGAAATAGAGCTTGCTTAAGATTCTAACTGAAAGCAAGTCACACCTCCACCAAAATGAAGTGGAAACATGAAAGATCCTGAAAATCTGAGACTCTGTACAAGCAAAGAACAAGTACTGTGTTGATATTTTTAAAAAGATTTTCATTCCATGTGCAACACTTTTGTACTTCCTTTATGGATTTCTCCATCTCTTTTTCAGTGCTACAATGAGCTATTTTAAGATTCTGTTTTCCTTCCATACAGTAATGCTGTTCAGATAGGCAATTTAATTGTCATCATAGTTCTACTTAGTCGTTCAAGACATTTTATTATGGTGAAATAATGCTAGATCCACCAAGAACAAATGCATTAAATACTTTCCTTATTTCACTAATGAACAATTGTGGGTGGTAAAAATTAATTTCATTCCACCCATGCTCTATATCTGTTAAATTTTTACTGGTGATAGATGAAAGTTGCAAATAACTATAGTCAAATGAGAGTCTTCTCTTAAAAATGTTGTCTGCCTTTTTATCATGTACGCCAAGATCGATCAGAAGAAAAGTCTATAAAAATCATTCATCAAATGAAAATCATTCAACAGGTCAAATCTCAAGGTTGCTATTTCACAACAGGTTTTTTTTTTGTTTGTTTTTTGGGCTTTTTGGTACTGGGGCTCGAACTCGGGTCCTTGCAGTTGCGCAGCAACTGTGGCGAAACCACTGAGCTAAATCCCCAGCCCTCACAACAGTTTTTACAGTCTGGATATGCTTAGATGAGGGTGTGCTTAATCTCATTTTGATAAGCAGATAGGACATCTGTTAAAAACAAGTACACTTGTTAAAAACATAGTGCTAAAGATCCCAAGTTTCCATATAAATCACTATGTAGTTTGCCCAGGGTTGCTCATTGCATAGCTCAGACTGTAGCCCTAGAACCTCTGCCATTTCATGTCCCTCTATGAGAGCTGACAAAAGAGATGCCTGGAGGATGTGGATGATGTAAGGCAAATCCTTCCACATAGCATGGACTGGAAGGTCCATGGTGTGTACTAACTGGAGACCAGGGACCCTACTTTGACATTAAGTACAGCTGATGATAGTAATGGATTGCCATATACACCCATTAACTTTGGTTGGAAAGTATTTTGAACAGGAAATTAGAAATTGTCCCCACCATAGCGGGGGAAGGGAGAGAGGATGAAAAGGAGGGGAAGGACACAGCTCAAATGAAGGTGTTCTCTTTAGGGACACAGGCCAAGTGCCACAAGGTAAGCAAGAAAATTCGGAGTCCTGTCCCCAAAGATAAAAATTTCCAGAACTACTAAGAACATTGATGAATGTGAAATTGGATTGACTATTAAATGCTTCCTTATTGGCAATAAGTCCCTTCCAGAGCCTACTTCTATTTACTGGAATTAATTTCAATGCCTTAGGTAGAAAAAGTGGCATGCAGATTTTTCTTCAGTCAGGTTTAATTCCAACTTCAACCTCTAAATATGTGCCAATTGCTCTAAAGGGTTTTGTGAGCCTGGTACTTTAAGCTTCTTTCTTTTTTCCTTCATCTCTTACTTTTTACTTCTTTTTAATTTCTCTTCTCTTTTCTTTCTAAACTCCAAATAGTAGCTAGATTGGAGAACATAATGAAGAATCCAGGCAATAAGAACACACACACACACACACACACACACACACACACAAATTTGTATTTGGTGGCCCCAGAAATAATCAACTAAGAAGAGTCCAGTGGAGTTCATGCTAGTGCTGAATTTAGAACTTAATAATATAACACAGACAATCAGTGACAACTTTAAAGAATAAACGAATAAAAGGGAAATGATAAAGCAGTTATCTTATTTTTTCAGTCTGTAAAAATAATGTCATTACATTTCTACACACATATGTACAGACACACAAAATTTGATCTCTTTAGTTTTTTCTACTAAACAGCAGTGAGCCATGAAAGATTATAGAGAATTATAAGCCGAGTCTGTCTTTAAAAAAAAGAAAGAAAACATATTCTTTCCTCAAGTGGCAGTAAGTTGGATAAATACTATTTTTAGATGAAATATATCTAATATCCAGATGTGATTTACCACATAAAGAGGAAAACAAATCTATCTAAAGCCCGGAACGGTACTTGAAGACATTTTTTTTTGAAGTTTTGGGGTAATTATGATTTATAATGGAAAGACTGGACACGTGGTCCTGACCATCAGGCTCTGCAGTGGTTTCCTTGGGAACCACATCTGCACACATGGCTCCAACATGTAGATTAACCCAAGATTTACATTCCAGATTTAATTGTTACTAACTCTCTGAGCTTGCAACTTTTTAGCAGTATATTTCCACATGAGGCAAAGAATAAGGCAGGAAGGATAAGATATCTGGATTTCTGTGCTAAAGCAGTGGATTCTCTGATGACTGTTACCTTGAGAGGTCACTTGCTTGTCCAAGTAATACTGCTTCTGCTCTGACATATAACAATGTCTGTACTTAGACTCAACAAACGTTGATTAAGCATCTACAATTTTCCAAGCTCTCTTTTTGGTGTTGAGCACAAAGTGATGAGTAAAAGAAACACAGCCCTGGACTCATACTTACTGTTTAGAGGAATTTCTTTTGTAGTCTGGTTTACAACTTACAAAAGAAAATCAATCTTATTACTTTAGCAACACAAATAGTGGTGTCGTATTTGATCGTAGCCTTCATCACCGTTCCCGACCCTGACTAATGTCTGGCCACTTGGAAAAGTCAGTCACTGAAATATAGTTACAGAAGATAATAAAAATAATGTGATGCAGGCTCTAAAAGAAGAGTGACAAACAAATTATTGAGTAATGACATCATTGCTGGAATAATGCCATGGCCTCTCCAAGTGGCTCTGTAGTTTATGATCCTACAATGGAAGAAGGACATCCTGCTCAGGGAGAACAGACAGGAGGCAAAGAGAAAGCAGGAGAGAGAGAGAGAGACAGAGAGAGAGAGACAGGGAACTAAATGGAACAAATTCAATCCAAGTCCAGACAAGTGATAAAGCCTGGGTAGAGGAGGGTGTGGCATTTATGGAGGGAGAGAGGCATCTTCAAAAGAGTTGAGCCCACATGGCTGGAAAATCTTGGCCAAGTAGCCTAAGAAAACCCATCCAAAAATTAGATTGGGAAGAGCAGGAACTAGGCTTACAATCTTGGCACCAAACCTCAGGGGGATAGAAATATCCAGTTATTCAAAATAACCTGACTATTAGTTGCTGGACAGGTGATCTGGCTAGGAAGGGACGGGCAATATGTCTTCAAGCCCCAAGTAAGAGTAGTATCTTAATGACTTTTCTGGTTGCCGAGACAATACCCAACACCCAAAGTTAAAAAAGGAAAGGTTTATTTAGCTCGCAGTATGTAGAGGTTTCAGTCCATAATCAGCTCCAAGGCAGGTGGCATGGCAGACAGGCATCACCACAGAAGAGAAACAGTTCATGGCAGGCAGAAGTTAGCAAAGCAACAAGGGACCACCACAGCTCTTTCTATGCCTTACATTTTATCCAGGGTACTTAGGATAGGTAGCACTCAGATCCTTAATCCTAGGCCCCTTGATCCTGGCATTACACCATGAATCAATCCCAGCATCACTCACTCTAGATCAAGCCACCTCTGAAAAACCCCACTATGACCACATGAGGCTTTAGGGGGACATCCAGACACAAACTATAACGAGTACCCACAACTATTTTCAAACCTTCAAACCAGGCACAGTGGTGCATACTTATAATCCCAGCTACTTGGGAGGCTGAGGCAAGAGGCCAGCTTTGGCAACATAGCAAGACCTTGTCTCAAACGAAAAACAAAATTTTAAGGTTGTAGATGATATGCTGTTTGGCTGACCCCTCCCTTTATCCCAAGAAAAGGATGAAGAAGTCTGAGGGTAACTATGTAGTTATGACTGACAGTCAATGAAGGGTTAAAATGAAATATGAGCCAATGAATTTATTTGACATTATTTTATAATAATATCTTAACTAGTAGCCATTTGAAGATATATAGAGATATATATTCTTTTTTCATCATCAACAATAAATAGTATACACTGTTTTACAGTTTACATCTTATTTTTCAGATGATAGGTGTGCATGTAGCCCTATAAATTCTTCTCTAAATCCTCCACAAATAGACAGTCTTAGAGGACATTAAACTTTAACCTGAGTATGCCTTGTAGTCATGAAATAGAGCCGATCAAACTGATGAAGACAGTGGGCCTGCAATCTTGGGTTGCACATTATACTCTGCAACTGAACTAATGAAGAAAGGGAAGCCAGAGTTCCCACCTTTCCATCCTGCAGATCCCTCGCCCCACCCAGGAAGACAGTCTTGTAAACCTAGCAAGTCAGAAACATACTAACCTTGTACTCCTCGGCACTCTGGGCAATGCTGTTCCCCTGGGCACCTCTTGTGAGGTTGTCCTCTTGATCTCCAACTCCAGCACCCTGCTTTGGACCAGCAGGTTTCAAACCTAACATTATACAGAACTCTGAGGGTACCTCAGTGTCCATGGGATGACCTAGTGGGCCACCTAATGGGTGACCCAGAATTCCTCACCTAGATACTTACTTAGTGGTTCTTCATTTTTTAACTGGTTTTCTATAACAGCTGCCATGCAAGATTTCTTTTTATTAAACATAAAATTTGAGAAAGTTCTATTTTATTTATTTGTTTATTTTCAAAAAGGCTTGAAATCACTGTTTTAGACCAAGAGTCAGCAGTAATTTTAGCCATATATGGAATTAACAGGCCTAGACAATGGAGTAAGCAAATTCCTTCCATGGCTGATTAAGCACAAGATGTAGACAGAAGGAAGAAAAATTAGGAAATAGGAAAAGAGAAGCAAGGAGAAAGAGAAAAAAATCAATGGCTGCAGTAGTAATTTGATGGTCTTTTGCCCCAGAGTATGCACTCAGACATGTTCATCTAATACTCTGCAAACAATCTGAGGAAGTCCTTAGATTATGAAGGTCCTCATCTTGGGGACCTCCATAGGTCCCCATGTAGTTTCCTATGGAAACCTCCATAGGAAGATATCTACCTGTGCACAGCAATTATCTCCATTTACCCTGTCAGTGGCAGGGAGTATCTGCTGTGAAGACAAAAATCTCTATTCTCAATTTTTCTTTCATCCTTCTCTGATTGTTTTATCCCACTGTCTTTATAAGAATGCTGTTATGAACTACGATGATTTCAAATATTTTTCTCAGGATAATTATTAATATGATAAATAATTTCTACTTGCTATTTTCCTATTAACATCTTTAGCTCTGTAATCAGAACAAATAATGTAGTTATCAGTTATAGATGAAGTTGACCACTTATCAAAAGGTAATGGAAAACACAAACACTTCAGGCTTTTGCTGGAGACATCTAAAATCATCTGGATATTTTTTGTTCTTACCCCTGAGCAAAGCCCTCCTGGTGTTGTCTTTAAGCCTCTGGCACCCTATGCTTCCTTAAACCTTGATTGTTGACATTGAAATTGTTAATCAGTTTTCTATTTAGAACATTAAGACCAAGTAATCCACAAAGTCTCATAACTCTGTCATCCTTGGTTATTACCCAAAATAATCATTGCCCTTCTAGCCATCCATCCTCTCTTACACTAACAAATGAGAGTTTAATTCCAGCAGAGACTTTTTCCATCTGAGTCCTGACATCACTATGTAGAAGCTCACTAAATCACCACTTTCATGTCCCAGAGATACCTTCAACTCAACATGCTTAACACTGGACCATTCTTTCCTGCAGAGCTATCCCACTAGCCATCTACCTGCACACACAGAGTGGCTTAAGACAGAGAACTTTGGGCTTTTTCCTTCTTTCATCTTGACTGCTGTCTTGGTTGCTTTTCTCATTGCTGAGAAAAAATACTTGACACCCAGGATCAAAAGAGGAAAGGTTTATTTTGGATCTCAGTTTGTAGAGGTTTTGATTCATAATTGGCTGGCTCCAAGAAAGGGTGGCATAGCAGAGGGGCATCACAGAGGTCAAACTATTCAAGGTGGGCAGATGGCGACAAAGCAGAAGGCCAAAAGCAGCAGCAAATTAGCAAAGTAGTAAGCAACAAGTGATAAGTGACAAGCAGCAACCTTCTTTCTAATATCTTGGATTGTATCTTATCCAGGCTGTCCACCCCTAGGACAGGTAGCACTCACACTCAGGTTGGGGCATCCTTAATCCTAGCAACACACCATGAATCAATCCCAGCATCACATCCTTGATCCCAGCAGCACCCTAGATCTAGCCACATCCTTCTGAAAACCTCCACCTATGGCTGCATGAAGCTTTGGGGGAACATTTAGATACAAGCCATAACAACTGCCCTAACCAATAGGTATTAAGGCCTTAAAATTTTTGCTTCTTTCAGAGCTAAGTATTTAAGTATCTTCCTTCTGGATTACCACAGGAATTTCTAAATGACATTCCTAATTTTTTTTTTTTTTGAGACAGGGTCTCACTGTGTAGTTCAGGCTTGCCTTGAACTCACAAAATAGCCCAGGTTAGTCTCAAACTCAGCTCAATCCTTCTACTTCAGCCTCTCAAGTGCTGGGATTACAGGCATGCACCACCATGCCCAGCCCTAATTTCATTTTTAACCCTCTGCTCTATCCCTCAATTTGCTGCCCCTCAATTTGACCTTTCTTTCTCTTTTTAAATTACATAAATTAACCCATTTATTATATGCTAGGGATGTCCGAATGGTAGAGTTTCTCCTGGTCTCTCAATTCCTTCAGTCTTCTGATGGCAGGCTCGATTGCAGCAGTGGAAGCGGTCTTGTAGGCACCACCAGCCACTGTCCTCATGCAGGAACCACAGTGCCAGATCCCCACAGCCCATTTCTTTGATCTTGGTCTTGCCACAGAAGGAGCAGGTATACTTGGTTTGCTGGTGGATTTCAATTTTCTTCACCATTTTCTGGAGGGAGGCCCCAGAGCAGGTCCTGTATTTACCAACGATTGTGACCTTGGTACATTTAGTTTAGCCCTGTCATTGCAAACTAGGCCTGAGGCCAGGGAGTAATTTGACCTTTCAGAATTACAAACCTGACCTTGAAACTATTTCTACCTATTTAGAATCTTTCCATAGATGCCCTTTGGCCTCAAAATACAATCAAACTTCTTAGCCTGGGATTCAGTGATCCTTCTAAGCCATCCCTATCTCTTTCCACACCCCCCAGGCCAACACCCAAAGCTCAAGCCCAGTAAACCATGGCTAGTCCTCTGAATGAGGGCTTCTCCTTCTTAGCCACTCTTTTCTCTTTGTTAACATCTAGTCATTCCTCAAAAATGTTGAATGTTTATGCCAACACTGCTTTAGTGTTCTACACCTAAATTATAATTTGTAACCCTCTTAAGAATCCCATGTGACTTGTAGAAGCTCATAAGTTTGTCCAAGTTCACAATGAGTAGCTAGAGACTCAAATCCAGGCTTGCCAGACTCTAGTACCTATGTTTTCCCCATAAACCCAAGGTGCCTTGCTTCAGAACTCTACTCAGATATTCTCCTCCCTAAGGGGTCTCCCTTGGTCCCTCATCTTGCTGCTTTCATAGCATCCAGCCTGGGCTTTCCTCCATTAGCCTTGGGTACAACCCACAGTGCAAATGTCTGAAATAAGAATACATGAGTCTCCTCTCCTCTCTTCCCCTCCCTTCCATCCTTCTTGAAAGAAATAGAGCCGAAACAGGAGCACCCGAGGCAGGAGGAAGGAGCTGCCAGGCTGCCTCAAACGATGGCGAGAGAGCCAGAGACTAAAAGGGTTGTGCGGCGGAAGAGCATCATGGGGGTTGAGAACTGGTTGCATTGCTGGGGCAGGTAATGGAGTTTAAACTTATTGGCGGATGAGTAGTGGGGCGGGGTGGCGAGTTCAGTTCCACTTTCCTGGAGAGGAAACAACCCGTTTATGAGAACCGGGCGCCATTTTGAGCAGCAGACCTCTCTGTGGCCATTTTGTCTAACACTTCTCCTTTTCCTCCTCTTCCATCTCCTCCTCCTCCTTCTTCCTCTCTCAAAATAAATAAATAAATAAATAAATAAATAAATAAATAAATAAATAGAGGCGAGGAGAAAGTTAACCAATGAATATACAAGGAATGATCAAAGTCAAAAATTGCCATTTGGCATCTGTCATAGCATAAATGATTCAAGCAAGGATCATTAATTTTTACTAAAACTCAAGGGTAAGAATTTGAGGAGTAATAGTGAACAGGGAAATGATCTCTGACCATAAGAACCCTGTGCTGCAGCTCACCAGGTAGCAAGCAAAAGGCTCCTCCTAGCTCCAACCCCTCCCGTACCTAAAACATGTCCTGGTCTCACTCAGATTTGCCTGGATATATTTTCCTTCATTGTCCTTTGTTCTCAGTAGAGTTTCTGTGACCCCTGCTTCCTGCCATATGTAAATAAGGTGAATCCTAGTGTACCTTTCTATCCAATTGTATAACCTGAATGTATCTACCTCAACCAATGAACTAATGTTGAGTGTCTTGCCGCTGTATCCTCACCCCTCTTTTCCCAAGTCTATATAAAGCCTCTTCACTGTCCAGACGGGACTGATTGCCTTGTGGAGAAGTCCCCAATCAGTCCACTGATCAGTCCTGCCTCCAGCTTCCAGGATGTGTGCTCGATTCTTCTCGGCCTGACTCTGTTATGCCACCTAGAGCTGCAACACTGTGAGTTTTATTTATTACAACAAAGGGGTATTTACAACTCTTTCAAAAATACCTATTCATAAGAGATATAATGAACTTAGGAATTATGAAGGAAAAATAATAACTGAAGTTTTTTGAAAGCTACTACATGATCTAAATTAATACCACAATTAATAGAACCCATCAACATCATCTATGATACATGAAGGACACAATCTTGCTTCTGGAATATTTCTGTCATAATGCATAAACTGAACATCATACAAACTCAGATCGAAGGGCTTCTACAAAATAACCAACCAGACTCTCCAAAATGCTGAGTTCAAAAAAGACAAAGAAGCCAGGCCAGACGGCACATGGCTGTAATCCCCGTGCTCTCTGGGAAGGTGAGGCAAGAGGATCACAAATTTAAGACCAACAACTTAGTGAGTCCTTATCTCAAAATAAAAATAAAAAAGGTCTAGGGATATAGTTCAGTGTGAAGGCCCTGGGATCAAGCCCCTGTACCACCAAAAATACACACAAACCAAACCAAACCAAACCCAAACCAAGAAAGCTCTGAGGAAGCATTTCAGATTGAAGGTGACTGAAAAGATGTGACAACAGAGTGTAACCTGTGATTTGTGACTTTCTTTTGCTCTTAAGGACTTTATTGAGACAAATCTCCATGACCTTTCAAAATTAAAAATCTAATCTTGTAACCACTTCTATTTAAAATTCTTCAATAGATATCCTTTGCCTTCAAAATACAAACCAAACTCGTTAGCAAAAAAGTCAACACTCTTGCTAAACTGTCTTACCCATGAATAATACAGTATGTATCTCTGTGGGATAGGACTTTTTAAAAATTAATTTTATTGGCACATTTTAGATATATATAATGATCACATTCATCATAGGGAATTTGTACTTGTACATAATATATCTTGCTACTTTTTTTCCCATTCCCCTCCCCTCCCTTCAACCCCTTTTCCCCTCCTTATTTAGAAAAGCTTTGTTTTCATTTTTTCCTTCTATTCTCTTTTTTGCCTTTTTTCTTCCTTCTCTCCCTTTTTCCCCCTCCCTCATTCCCCTTCTATTTGAACATTTTCTTCCTGATTCCTAACATCTATCACCATTTTGGTCCTTATTTATCCTTTCAGTTTCTCACACACAAAAAAAATATGTGATATTTAAACATGTGCGTCCAATTTATTGCACTTAAAAGTGTGGTCTCAAGGTGCATCCTTTTACCAAACAATGTCTCAAGTTTATCCTTCTTTATGGCAGAGCAGTACTGGGCTAGAACTTTTTTATATTTAACTTGTTTGTTTGTTTGTTTGTTTGTTTAAGTCAAGGTCTTTTTTTTTTTTTTTTTTCAGTGTTGGATATTGAGCCTAAGGCCTTGGTACTGAGCTGCATTGCCAGCCCATTTTTTATTTTTCGTTTTGAGACAGACTCTGACTAAGTTGCCCAGGCTGAACTTGCAGTCCTCTTGCCTCAGCCTCTCAGAATTCTGGGATTATAGATGAGACAGGGTCTGGAAATGTTGCCATTTATGGATCATGTTTGCAGGTGATGTCTAAAAAACTCACTGCATAGCCCTAGAGTCAAAGATTTTTCTAAAAGCTGGACATGGTGTCACACACCTGTAATCCCAGCACTCTGGGAGGCTGAGTCAGAAGGATCTTTAGTCCAAGCACAGTCTGGGTAGCTTAGCAATTTCGTGAGAACTTGTCTCCCAAAAAATGAAAAGTGAAAAAAAGAAGTCTGGCTATGTAGATCAGTGTGAAGATCCCAGGTTCAGGCCCCAGTACTGAGGGAAAAAAAATGTTAATTTTTAAAGAACAATTGTGTCATTTTATACTTCACATTTATGTTCTTGATCCTTTTAAAATAATTTTTTTATAAAATATGAGACTTAAAGGCTCTATCTTTCCTCCATGTGACCAATGGGTTGGACATATCTGTGTTATAGTAAATATATTTTATAAAAGGAAGTTTTGTTACTTAGCTATAGCCTAGGCAATATTATTGGCTTTTACATCTTTTTTCAAAAATCAATTGGGCATATTTGTGTGGGTATATTTTCAGGTTCCTTATTCTACTCCATTAGTATATGTGTCTAATATCTCTTTCTCTTTGACAGTATTCACAGTCTTGATTATTCTAGCTACAGTAAACCTTGAAATCAGGGAGATTACTCCTTTTACTCTATTCTTCTTATTCAAAATCATTTTAGCTTTCTATATAATTTTTTAATGATGTTATCTATATCTAAAAAATCTTGCTAGAGGTTACTTTAAACTTTTATATCCATTTGAAGAAAATTGACACTTTTACTATTTTGAATCTCCAATTCATGAACATAGAATAACTCTCCATTGATTTTTATCTTTGTTATTTTCATCAGATAGCATAATTTGCAGCACACATTTCTGTATTAGTCATTTTTCCATTGCTGGGACAAAATACCTGACATACAAAACTTAAATGAGGAAAGGTTTATTTTGGCTCATGGCTTTAGAGGTTTCAGTTCATGGTTGACTGGCTCCAATGACAGAAGGGCATGACAGAGGTAAGCTGCTCATTTCATGGCAGCTAGGAAGCAGAAAGAGCAAGAAGAGAGTGAGAAAGGAAAGGACTAGGAACAAGATATGGTTTCAAAGGCACACCTCCAGCGACCTACATACTCTATTTGGACCCCACTTCTTAATAGCCCAGACAACTATGAACTTATCAGTGGATTAATCTATTGATGAAGTTAGCACCCTCATGACCCAATAACCTGTCTAGGCCCCACCTCTGGACAGTGCTATATTGAGGATCAAGGCTTTAATACATGAGTCTTTTTTGGGGGGAGGGGGATTGAACTTGGGACCTTGCACTTGTGAGGCAGGCAGCAGTACCACTGAGCTAAATCCCCGGCCCTAATACATGAGTCTCTAAGGGACTTTTTAATTTTATCAAAACCATAACAATGTCCTAGTCCATATTTTTGAGTGTTTGTTTGAAGTATTGTATTTTTAATTTTTATGTTCATGTGTTTGTTCCTAGTTTATAGAAATATAGTTGCTTTTTAGGTATGTTGTTCTTATATCATTTAATCTTGTTAAACTCACTCATTCCAGAAATTTCCTTCTTTTTCACAAATTCTTTGGGATTTTCTATGTAGATAACCATATTATCTGTAGTTTTATTATCTATAGTTTTATTTCTTTTTTCCCCAATATCTCTGTCTTTCATTTCCTTTTCATGCCTTATTACAATGGCTAGAACTATTAGCACTATGTTCTGTAAGAGTGGTGATGGTGAATATCCTCCCCTTATTCCTGATCTTACAGAAAAAGCTTTAGTTTTTCACAATTAAGTATAATATTAACCGTAGATTTTTAAAACTAGATACTCTTCCTCTGCTACAGTTCAGACATTGAATATTTACCAAAGGTTTATATTTTGAGTGTCCACTTTGGTCCCCAGGGTGGTGCTTATTTGGGAGGTACTGGAGTCTTTCGGTGATTGAGCCTCTGGAGATCATTGCCAGTGTGCCCTTGAAGAGAATTGTAGGACTTTGGTGCCACACACATGCACGCACATGCACACATACATACATCTTGGCTCATGAAGTGAATAAATAGTTTTGCTCTTCCACATATGCTCCAGTATTGCTACCAGAGACACAAAGCCATGGGCTCACCTGATCTTGTACTGAAACCGTCCGAACTATGAACTAAATGAACTTTTCATAAGTTAGTTATCTCAAGTATATTGTTATAGTGACAGAAAGCTGATGAATTCACCCTCTAATGGTGTTTTTCTGGGAGTTTTTTTTTTAAATCATGAATTCATGAATGTGAGCTAAATTTTGTCAAATGCTTATGTTAGTTAATCTTGATTATCAACTTGATTGGATTAAAAGACTCCTGAAGAAGTAATTGGATGTGAGGGCACTAATGTCATTAATGGGTTCACCCATTGATGAGCTCCTGGTGGAATGGGCCATTAGGAAATGAGGCCAAAATGAAGGAAGTAGGTCATGAGGTGTGACCTTTGGAACTAAGTCTGATCCCTGGTCCCTTCCCCTCCAGCTCTTTCCAACCCACTCTGCTTCCAGGCCACATGAGTTGAACGCTCTTCCTCAGCCACACCCTTCTGGCATCAAGTTTCTGCCTTGGAGTCACATGACCGTGGACTGTGAGCCTTTTCTCCTTTAGTTTTATATGTCAAGCACTTTGTCCCAACAACAGAAAACCTGACTAATACAATGCTTTTTCAGAATCTGTTCATGTGATTTTTCTTCTTCAACCTATTAATACAGTGGATGTCATTGATTTTCAAATAATTAACTAGCTTTGTATCCCTGGAATAAAACTAGCTTAGTTTTGATGTGTATCTTTATATTATTAAATTCTATTTGCTAACATTTTATTAAGGACCTTTGTGATTATATTAATGAAAGATTTTGGTCTATAGTTTTCTTTTTTGTACGGACTTTGGTTTTAACACTAGCTTTAGAAAATGAATTGGGAAGTATTCTTTCCTCTTCTATTTTCTTAAAGAGATAGTGTAGAATTGGTTTAATTCCTTAAATGTTTAGTAGAAATATTCAGGGAAACAATTTGGACCTAGAAATTTCTTGGCGGGGGGGAGTAAAATTACAAACTCAATTTCCTTTCTAGTTACAAGGTTACTCAAATGATCTATTTCCTACTGGGTAAGTTGTAATACTTTATGTTTTTCATGAATTGGTCTATTTCATCTAAATTGTCAAATTTATGCGTGTAAAAGTATTTGCAGTTTTCCCTTATTGTCCTTATATCTGCAGGGCCTGTAGTGATTTCCTGTATTCTCCTTCTGTATTGGTAATTTGTGTGTTCTTCAGTATTCACTTTATAATCTTGGAAAAGGCTTGTCAATTTCATTGATCATTTCAATGATCATTTTGTTTGGTTAACTGATTTTTCTATTATTTTTTTCTGTGCTCAATTTTATTGATCTCTGCTCTATATTTTCCTCTTCTTGCTTTGGATTTATTTTGCTCTTCTTTTACCAAGTTTTCAAAGTGGGCACTTAGATTGATTTGGAACTTTTTTTAATGTGTGTATTTAATGCTATATATTTCCTTCTCAGCTTGTTTTGGATGTGTCCCATAAATTTTGACACGTCATATTTTATTCAGTTCAGACTATTGTTTAATTTCCTTTTAGACTTCCTTTTGGACTCATGTATTATTTAGAAGCATGGGTTTTATTTTTTAATTCTGTTGTCTTTCTGTTTTTGGTTTCTACTTTGGCTCCATTGTGGTCAGATAATAGCACACTTTGCGTAGTTTTGATCCTTAAAAATTTATTGAGGTTTGTTTCATGGCCCAAGACATGGTATGTTTTGACATATATTCTTAGGCACATGAAAACAATGTGTCTTTTGCTATTATTGGACGGAATGTTTTATAAATGTTTATTAGACCTTGCTAGTTTATGGGTTTTTTTAGTTCTGAGTATTTACTAATTTTCCGTCTAGTTGGTCGAACAGTTGTTGAGGGATATGTTGAAGTCTACAACTATAACTGTGGAGTTTTGTATGTTACATATTTTACAAGTATATTGTTTGGCGCTTACACATTTAAGATTTCTGTCTTCTTGGTGGATTAATCTTTCTTATCATTATATTGTGGTCCTCTCTGTATCTAGAAATTTTGTTTGCCTTAAAGTCTCCCTTATGTTTTTAAATCCATTTAATCCATTCTGCCAGTTTCTCTCTCTCTCTCTTTTTCTTTTTTTTTTTTTGGTACCGGGGATCAAACTCAGGACCTTGAGCTTGCAAGGCAGGCGGCAGCATCACTGAGCTAAATCTCTGGCTCTGTTTCTCTCTTTTTTTAA
>NW_004624849.1:290746-341118 GCF_000247695.1 Heterocephalus glaber | reverse complement strand
CTCAGAAGCCCCTACCTCTGGGCTGGGAGCAGCGGGACTCAGTACCTTGGTCTGGTGGTCTGGTGTCCTCTGCGTCTTTGTAGTGTGGAACCAGGTGGCTGCCTGTCTGCAGCGGGGTGATTCGGTGTCTTCCGCGGGACTCGGTGTCTTCCGCGGGACTCGGGACCTCGGTGGGGCATGCACAGACCTGCTGTCTGCAGCGGGGTGATTTAGCGTGTTCCACAAGGACTGAGGACCTTGGTAAGGCATGGGCAGACCTGCCTGTCTGCAGCGGGGTGATTCGGTGTCTTCCATGTGACTCGGGACCTCGGTAGGGCGTACACAGACCTGCCTGTCTGCAGTGGATGATTTGGGGCCTCCCCTTGACTCCGTCTCTCTGTTTCTTTCTTTTAATTTGTGTATATGGACCATTTACACTTACTGTAATTATTAATATATTAGACCTTAAATCTTTCATTTTATTTTTTGTTTCTATTAATTTTTTCTATTTTTGTTTTCTATTTCTCTGTTTTCTTTTTCCTGCTTTTCTTTCGGTTACTCAGAAGTTCCTGATCTATTCCCCACCCCCACCCCCATACTGGGGATCGATGCCAGGCAGGTGCAGTGCCACTGAGCTACATCCCAGGCCCTACCCGGCCGTTCTTTAGAATTCTATTTTGAAGTTTCTTTAATGCTTTAGAATGTATCTCTTTGTAACCATTTTTAGTGATTAATTTAGGTATTGCATTATTACTCATCATGGTTTATTGGTGTTATCGTTTTGCCAGTTCAAGGGAAATATAGAAAAATGATCTCCTTTTACATCCTTTATCCTCCACTATTTACAATAAAATTGTCTAACTACTTCCCCTCCATACATTTGGAATCATGCCAAGAGATATTATCAACTTTCAAACACAGTTTTAAAAACCAAAGAATAGGAAGACAAAAATGAGTAAATAGAGTAATCTTTCTATTCTTTGATTTTTAAAACTATGTTTGATAGCTGAAGTAAAAATGATAATTTTTTGTGACCTCATTTAGTCTTAATTATCTCCCAAAGGCTCCACCTCCAAATACCATCATCACATTAGGAGTTTAACCTTCAGCATATAAATTTTGGGTAGGCACAATCAGTTCATAGCACTGTTTAAAATTCTTGGATCTTGCTAGGTTGCTGCTTTTCTAGTCTTTTAGAAAGAGCAGACTTTTGGTGGGGCTGTTTTGACTACTTCTCTTGACATTTCCAGGCTGCAAGCTTCTTCAGCTCCATTTCTGAGAGTCAAAAACAAAAATCAAGAAACTCATTACAATACTGTTCCTCAGGTCCTGAGGTCTGCAGACTTTCTGACTTGTTTTCTCCACCATTTAGTCTTCTTGTGCTTGTTTTATATATAATATTAGAAATTAAAATTTTACTTAGTGGAAAGAAAGGGAAAAATACATCTGTGAGAAGAAAATAAAATATTTTTCTCTTCAGAAAAAGGAAAATGTTGACGTCTTATTTATTTGTCTGTATATACAAGCCTATCATAGGCCTATTCCTGGGCATCATCTACCAAAATTTGACCATTGAGAAACATTCATTGGTTTATAAACTTTAGTTGATATATTTATACATACACATACTCACAGACTTTATTACTTAAAAAATAAAAATTATTGTGCCAGGCATTTAGCTCATTGGTTTCGCCGCCTGCTGCGCAAGCGCAAGGACCCGAGTTCGATCCCTAGTTCCAAAAAAATATAGCACTGCTGTGACACATTATCAAAAAAAAAATAAAATTATGGGCCGAGAATTTAGCTCAGTGGTTCTGCCACCTGCCTCGCAAGTGCAAGTTCCCAAGTTCGATCCCCGGTACCAAAAAAAAAAATAAAAATTACATTCTGTAAGGAGTCATTGTGGAAAAAAGTAAACAAAATTGACTCTATCCAACAAATTAGAACACTAACTTCAGTGCATATTTCTTATGTGCTTTAAAAGTCCTATTTGCAGAAAACCAAATTAACCTTTCACATTTGGAAAACTCAGATATTTGCTCTCACTGAGGCTTGGACTAAGAAGTACTGTAATATGGATTGTCCTTGTTTGTTCTAGGCCAGTAGTTCTCAAAGAATGGTCCATGGGCTTTAGGTTCCCCCAAAGTTGATTATTTTCACAATAATACTGAGATGTCATTTGCCTTTTCTTTGTGTTAAATTTTGCACTAATATTACACAAACAATTTTGTAGGTATAAGTACTGATGCTTTAGCGTGAATCCAGTGACGCTAGTGTGAAACTGTACTAGTATGAAAGGTCCATTGATTTAAGAGGATGGAAAGACGAACCCAGACTGAGAGAAAATATTTGCAAAACACATATCTATTAAAGAACTGATATCCAAAATACACAAAGAACTCCTGAAATTCAACAACGACAACACAATTAAATAATGGGCAGAGGATCTAAACAAACACTTCATCAAGGAAGATACACAGATGGCAAGTAAGCATATGAATGATGCTCAACTTCTTATGTCATTAGAGAATTGCAAATTAAAACAATAATGATACCACTGTATGTGTATTAGAATGACTAAAATTTTAAAAAATCTAGTACTTCAAAATACTGGCAAGGATGTGGAACAGAAGCTCTCATTCATAGCTGGTGGGAATGCAAAATGTACAAGTACTTCAGAAGACAGTCTTACAAAAATATTTATTACAAAAATAAACACAGTGTTACCATATGATTCAGCAATCACATTCCTAGGTATTTACCCAAAAGAGTTGAAAACTTATGTTCATACAAATGTTTACAGAACTTTTCCCATAATTGCCCCAAACTGGAAGCAACTAAGATGTCCTTCAAAAATCAAATGAATATTTTATAAAATGGAGTACTACTCAGCTATAAAGAATGAGAAACTAGAGACATTTATAGCTAAATGGATGCATATTGAGGCCATACTCTTAGGTGAAATAAATAGGATACACGTGCAAATACCAAATAGTTTCTCTAGTGTGAGAAACTGAAAGTGTAAATAAGGATTAAAATGATCAAAATGAATAATTGATAATTTGAAATAGGAAGAAAAGGTCCAACGGGCTAGGGGTGGTGGGAGGGGAAGGGGAAAGGGAAGAAGGGAAAGGAAAAATTATGAGAAAAGAAAAAAAAATGGAAACGAAGTCTATCTAAATAAGGAAGGCTGGAGGGGGTGAAGGGCACACAGGTAATGGGGGAAAAATAAGAACCAAGATACATCATGTACAGGTACAAGCACCCAGTGATAAATGTAAAAGTATTGTATACCTAAAATGTACCAATAAAAGAATTTAAGGGAAAAAAATCAAATGAATAAAACTGTGGTACATACATAAAGTGCAATATTACATGGTGATAAAAAGAAATGAACTATCAAGCCATGAAAAGATATACAGGAACATTAAATCCATATTGGTTAGTGAAAGAAGCCAGTCTGAAAAGTGTACATATTGTATAATTCCAACTATATGATTCTAGAAAAGGCAAACTTATAGAAACAGTAAAAGATCAGTGGTTGTCAGGGATTCAAGGGAAGGGAAGAAGGAATGAATAAGAAGGACAGAAAATTTTTAGAGCAGTGAAAATATTTTGCATGATTCTGTAATGGTGGATATATATTATTACACATTTGTCCAAACCTACAGAACTGCACAGCAGAAAAAGTGAACCCTAATGTAAACTATGGACTTTAGTTAATAATAATGTATTAATATTGGTTCTAGGGCCGGGGATTTAGCTCAGTGGTGCTGCCGCCTCTCAAGCACAAGGTCCTGAGTTTGATCCCTGGTACAAAAAAAAAAATACTGGTTCATCAATTTAGCAATGTACCCCTTTATGTAAGATGTTAATGATAGGGAATGGTATGGGTACATGGGAACGCTTCATACTGTCCACTTAATTTGTTGTAAACCAAAACTATTCTAAAAAGTAAACTTTAAAAAAAAAAGTTCACTGATAGGATTTTATTTTCCACTTTCCAACTAACCTTTAAGAAACTACCACTTGTCAAATTTGGGCTCGGGATCAAAGAATACTATCCACAATTATTTGAAAAGGCTGTTAAAATACTCTTCCAACTATGTAGCTATGCAGATTTTCCTCCTATACTTCAACGAAAGTGACATATTACAACAGATTGAAGAAGCAGATAGGAGAATCCAACTTTTCCTATTAAGTCAAATAGAGTCCCAAACAATTGCTCTCTTCTCATTAATTTTTTTGCTTTAGAAAAGTTATTTTAAAATGTTATTTATGTTAACATGTAATGACATTACTTTTTAATTAGTCAATAAATAAACATTTTAAATGTCCAATTTCTTGAATTTCTAAATATTGATAGATATAATCCAGGGGGCCAGGGATTTAGTTCAGTGGTTCTGCTGCCTGCTTCAAAAGCTCAAGGACCTGAGTTCGATCCCTGGCACCAAAAAAAAAAAAAAAAGAAAATTTACTGATAGATATAATCCACACAAACAAATGCTTTTCAGGGCCTTCAAAACATTTTAAGAGTATAAAGGAGTCATGAGACCAAAAAGTTTGAGAACCACTGCTCTCAGTTATGTTGTCTGATTAAACTAAAATTTTAGGGTATTTTGTGGACTATTTAACAGTGATATACTAATAGCAATTACATCTACTAGTTATACAGAAGCTGCCAATATCCAGAAAGTGGCCATCAGAGTTGTCCGAGTGTATTTTAAGCATTTTTTTTCAAGCATGAATTTGGACTGTGTTCAATTTTCATTCTTTCATTAACTTCCTTTAAAATGAAACATTTCAAAGAATATAATAAAACATAAAGGTAAATTAAAAACAGTGAAATAAAATTTATGGTGTGGGAACATAAGGCTTGCTATTACAGCTTTTAATGGCAGATAGTTTACAATAAACATTGGTCTTAGCCTGGAAGAAAATAGTCACAGACAGGAGGTAATTACTTGTCCATCTCCAAGTATCAGAAACTCTGGAATCCTTCCAGATGAATAATGCAGATCTCCCAACTGTCATTCATTTGGACTAATGCTTTTTTGTTGTTGTTGTTGTTTTAATTAAATTGGTGTGGGGGGGGAGAACATGAGCTAAACGTCCCTCCAAAAGTGCTACAATTCCATAGATGGATGAATCCGTGACCCATCCTTTTCTACTGTGTTAGTCTGGAGTAAATCATATAGACTCCCATAAGTAGAGCTAAGGAGGAAATGGAAGGTACATGAACATGCCGGAAAGGGCCTTTACCAGCAAATCTGAACATTACAGTGAGGGTTCTATGAATAGCACAAAGAAAGTAGCTCAATACCCATACAGATAAGAATATAAATGGGATCTTTTAACAAGCTTTGCATCATCACATATGAAATAATAAATATACCCAAAGAGATAAAAATAGAAAGAGCAAAATTATGCAAAAATTGTGTTGTTAAGATATGTGGGCAGCATGGCTCAAAATAGAAACCAAGCAGCTTTCCAAAGACTTGAAGGTTTTAGATAAAGAAAATATAATCGCTCTTTTGTCGGAAACTGTTACCCACCTCTGGTTATTTGAGGACAGTGGAACTGCTCTCAGAAATATACCTGAAACAGATTTGCACAGCACACATTCTAATTTTAGGATTTTTACATTTATAAAAAGAACTGTAGCAAAATTCAGGGTTATGTGTAGGGAGAACAACCAAGAAGCAAATGACATACACATTTTATATTGTTTATTAATCTCTAATGTGCTTCACAAATAACTTATATTTATGTTTGTTTTATAAATACTTCAGAGTAAAGGATAATTTAGAATCAACTCAAACTGTTAACTAAAAAGTGTTCACTAGTTATTATTAATACCTTAGATTATTTCAAATCAAGGGCTCTCAATGTCATGCCTGGGTATTTACCAAGGGCATTTTTTTTTCTTGAAATGAAAACTGTGTGAAGGGTAATTCCAGTTTTTATTTTGTTATCATTTCATTGGCTAAGAAGGTGCCACAGTGCTATAATGGAAACTTCCATTTCATTTTAGAGTGAATGAAAATATTTTTCCTTATATATAGTTGTGTTTTACAGAATTAGTGTCTGTCCTCAGGTGATGTTAGTAAATCTGACTCATTATATTTTCAAAAAGAATTTTTAAATGAATTATATGAGATTTTATAAACTGTAATGAACCTAATTTTAATTTCATGGTGAAAATGTATGACACTTTACAAATGCCACACCCAAGAAATAATAATGTGGAAAATGAGGAAATGAGTGCACTTTAGAAGGGGACGTGCGGTAGTACTACTAGATTATTTTTCCTTCTGATACTGACTTTCAGTTTCACCAGTCTCATAAGTTTAAGTCCAGCAATTTAGGGAAAAGTATGACTGTATTAGGGTAACATTTTGGCAACCAATAAAATCAGTGAAGAATATGAAGTCATGAACTTACCTAAAAAGTTGTACTCTGAGGGCTTACAGACAGAATACAACTCACAAGTCAACTTTTTTTGGCCCTTACAGTGTTTTCCTAAAAATTGATAGTCACCCACATTCACACATCAGGATATTTTAGAAGAACAGAAACAACCAAAACCCCAAATTTCCAAGTTTTCTGAGCAATTAGAAGGTTTGATCACCCTGGGCCTTCATAATGCCCCACGTGGCAAGAAGAAACAGGAGTTGGGCCAGGCTATTCCCCTCATGAAGTACACCCGCTAGTTGACCAGAGCCCCTCCCAGCCACCTTAACCCGTATCTGCTTGGCACCTGGACAGTTTACAGTCAGACCTCTCTCAGTGAGCTGCTCTAACTTAGGCTGAGTGGGTAAAGAAGATACTGATCCAATTCCAAGTGGTTCTTTCCCCCTTTGGGTCCCTCCCTATCTCTGCTTGTAAAACTCTAATAAAATATAGTTTCAGGACCAGGGATTTAGCTCAGTGGTGCCATTGCCTGCCTCCAAAGCGCAAGGTCCTGAGTTCGATCCCTGGTACCAAAAAAAAAAAAAAATTTCAGCTCCCAGTTGGCTAAAATAGGGGGCATTCTGACCTGTAGCCCTCCGTCAGACTCATATCAATATATCACTGCTTTGAATATACTTTCTTGAAATAAGGGTCAGCGTCCTTTCTTTTTCTCATTTTCTTTTGTTTGAGACGGAGTCTCACTATGTAGTTCAGGCTGGCCTTGACCTCACTATACAGCCCAGGCTGGCCTGGAACTCAAAGTGATCTTCCTGCCTTACCCTCCCGAGTGCTGGGATTACATGTGTGCACCACCATACCTGGTGAGAGCCCTTTCTTTTTCTTTTTTTGGTACCAGGGATCGAACTTGGGACCTCGCGCTTGCAAGGCAGGTGACAGAACCACTGAGCTAAACCCCTGGCCCGAGAGCCCTTTCTTAAAGTTTATGTTGAGCATAGGTTGGGATGGGGAATATATCCCAATTCCAAATGAGAGTAATTCTGGATTCACCCAGGAAAATGACCCACAACAGAGGTATTATTGCAATGTTTCTCTGTATTTGAGATGGAGTAGAGAAGAATATCTGGACTTTTTGCCCTCCTCTGCCTCTCACAAGCTGTGGGATGACTCACTTATCTCAGTTAGCCTCTGTCTCTTCACCTATGAATGGCTTGGGCTATGAAGGCGATGTTTCTGTCCTAGTATCCAAGCCATGCATTCAAATTACCTGGGGAAATTTTGAAAGTGTTGATGCCTAGGCCTACCTCAGACCAACTGAACCGGATTCCTTTCGATGAGAGACATATCCCATTAGTGTTTTCCTGATGTTCCCTAATAGATTCTAATGCATAGAGAGGGAGGAGACACGCACTTTAACGTGATCTCCAAGGTCCCTTCCCATCCTGCACTTCTTTGGTCTCAGTGGCTTAGAAGCAAGTGCTGAGAGAATAGGCACAATTTACATCTGCACTGTAAATTGGTCCTTTATGTCTAATTGCCAGCAAAGAGTATTTATTTCACACACACAGAGGAGGCCATGGAGTAGCTTTTTCATTTTCATAGCAAGCTACTCAGAGAGTTCTGGACTAGAAAGCCAAGTTCTAACACTCATTCTCTTCAATTCACTCTCCAAACCAAATCTAGGCTTCCAAGGCATTCTGATTCCCACAGTGTAAATGATTGCATCTGGAAAGGTATCCAAATTATTGCCATTGAAAAAGAGCTTCTCTGTATAAGGTACTCACTGACCACATGTTGCTATTCAACACCTGAGTTGTGACTAATCTCAGCTGAAATGTGCTGGAAGTGAAAAATATACATTGGATTTGCATATTTAATGTAAAAAATGTAAAATACCTCCATAATAATCTTATGTTGACTGCATGTTGAAACGACATTTTGAAATAGTAGGCTTAATAAAATATATTATTAAAATTGATTTTGCCTGTTTCTTTTTGCTTCTTAAGTATGACTCCTAGAAAATATAACATTACTTATGTGGTTCATATTAAATTTCTATTAGCACTGACTAAGAGGTGTCCACTTCATGAAACTTTATTTGAAGCCTCTAGTGTACATGTGGGTTTTTTTGTTTTTGTTTTGTTTTGTTTTTTGGTACCGGGGATCGAACTCAGGACCTTGTGCTTGCGAGGCAGGCGCCGGAACCACTGAGCTAAATCCCCGGCCCGTGTACATGTGTTTTTTTGTTTGTTTGTTTGTTTGTTTGTTTTTGGTACCGGGGATCGAACTCGGGTCCTTGTGCTTGCGCAGCCGGCAGCGAAACCACTGAGCTAAATCCCTGGCCCCGTGTACATGTGTTTTTAAAGACAGTTTCTCATTCTGAAAAATATTCAATCTACTATCCATTATTGCACAGGGTACTGACTGAAACTGTCCAACCTTGGCTGGATGGAGATAAATCTGAAGCAGAAGAGAAGTCCCTTGGTATCCTTGGGGATTGGTTATAGGACCCACATCAAGATACTAAAACCCACAAATGTTCAGATTTTGTATATAAAATGGCACATTATTTACATGTAACTTATGCATATCCTCTCATACACTTTAAATCACCTCTGGATTATATATAATAACTAAAACAGTGTAAATGCTATGGAAATAGTTGTTATACTGTATTGCTTAGGGAATAATGGCTAGCAAAAGTTTGTGTTTAGTACAGATACATTTTTTTAAAAATAGTTTCCATCTGAGGTTTTTGAATCCAAGGATGCTGAATCTGTGGATCGGGAGGGTTGACTGTACTTTATACGAGTGGAATACTTTTGTACACCCAAATATGGCCCTGGAGAGATTCCTGGAATAATGTGAGTCTCCTCACCATTTCCCCCTTCTTTCCACCTAATATTACGAATATGATTTCACTACATCTGTCTGTTCACACACTTTCCCCATTCACACACTCAACCAGTTCTGTCCTTAACAGTAAGCAAGAAAGTAGATTAATTGCTATACTTAGAGGGGACATCAAATATCCCATTTGCCACAACTGTATTTTTCATCACTGGTTTTTCTCCAAGGCTTCAACTCAGTTGTTTCTATGGTCTTGGGGAATTTCCAATCAAAAAGTCTGCGACTAGCAGTTATCAGCCCCCAGCCTGGCCTTATCATATAGCCACAATAGAGGGAAGGGAGGCAAAAACATGTCAAACTGAATGCTTGGAAATAAGGCCAGTTCTAAGTGCACAAAGAGCAGGCACCTATCCAGAATATGTGGACCCAGGGTGCCAGAAACTTCCAGCCCTCTCATGGAAACTTCTTAGCTGCCTGCGGCTCTTTTAGCTTAAAGCTTTGAGGCATCTCACATGCATGTGCTCCCATGTGCACCCCCAGATCAGCATTTATACCTGCCCCAGGCAACTTTTGGTAAAACCGTTTGGAGTCTTCCACCAGACAGGGAGAAGAAAATGGTACATGAAGGAGGAAAAGGGCATCAGCAACAAATCTGGAAGAGCTGACAACTGACGTCATCCAGCTCTCAGTCTGGCCAGCGTCTGGCACTGCTGAGAAATACTTCCACCGGAAGGGAACTGACGCACCAGTGGGCTCCACTGCTGGGGCCTCAGGCAATACTTGGAGGCATCTCACTGTTCCTGACCGTGGGAACTTTCCCTTTAATTTTCATCTTCCCCTCTCCCTCCCTCAGGCCCACACCTACCTCTATTATAGCTGACTCCATGGTCTTGTTTACCTTCCTCCCTCCCCCACAAGCACAAAGACTGCCTCTTAGTCCTCCGGAAGGCACAGAACTTGGCACTCAGAGCTTGATAAACATTTGATGAATTAATATGTGATTATACCTTCTGGGCCCTCCGGTGGGTACCAAGAGAGTCTACCATCCTGCCTGTGGCACTTAGGGTAAAGGAGGTTGCAAACCTCTGCATCAAACTGGGCCTGCATTTCCAAACTAGACATATTTTGAAACAAAAATGAAGGGGAAGAGGCCGGGGCAGGGCAGGGCAGGAAGATATTACCACCCATGTGCACACTCATTTAGATGCTGCCAAAATGTTGCCTCTGCCCTTTCCCATGTGGCTTCCTTACTGTTTTAGCCCTGGCCCCAGTATGACTCTATGAGAAAGATCATTAGGATGACTTGCTTTGCATTAAAACAAATAAAAGTAAAATGTATCAAAACACTCCCCACAATCACAGGGTTATCATACTTTTTAAACAAACTGACCCACCACTGTTTTCTGGCATTTGTGATATGCTGCAAGTATGTGCCTGGCACTCAGAAAGCTCAAGGTTCCAGCAACAGTTGTGTGGCCTTGGATAAGGAGCACAGGGAGACTCTTTGTCCTCTGGTTTCTTCAGTGTATTAAAGAGAGATAATGGTATATTCAATGGGTATGAAAAAAGCTTAACATTAGTCTGCATGAAGCTCTTTGAAATGCATGAAGGGCATTGCAGTGTATGAATTCAACACTTGTCCTAGTGTTCACTCAGAGCCCTTGTCTGAACGTTTGTAAAATCTCTCTGTGGATGTGTATACACACACATACACACACACCACACACACGAATATATTTAAAATTGCTTAATTGCTTTTAAAATTTTTTAAGTAAACACATTGTAATGATTATAAGGCATCTGTGCAGTGTACCCAATGCAAGCCTGCCATGATAAGAGCTATTTGAGAAGCTAAATCACATCAGTGGGAGAATAGCAATGAGTCAATTGATGATATATTGCATTAGCAGTGGCTTCTGACCCCATATGCTGCCAACCGAATGCTGTTTCCTGTCTTTGTAATTCAATCATTTTTCAATTAGGTTAATTTCTTAATTCACCCAGAGAAGCCACTTGTGTTAAACACACATGCACAACTCCAGGTGTAGGTGAAATAAGGACAAGTTGCCATTGTGTTGCCACTCTCTATTGCTTTATTCTAGAAATGGACAGTATCGTGTATCTTTTTTTTCCTCTGAGAATAATTTGCCAAAACATCTTTCTGGTAAAGTGTGAAGTCAGGGATCCCCAAACCCCTAAGGCAGAGACCCAGCCACCACAATATAAAAGTATGAAAATATGGCCAAGAGAGGCTCTACAGTATATCCGCCAGACATGAATTAGCTATATTTTAAAACACTATTTGAATGCAAACTAACTGGCTCAGAAGGTGGCTTGGTGAAGGCAGCAGCTCAGAGGAGCTGACAAGCCTGCTCCACACACGTCCAGGAATTTGTTTGAGGACTGAGCATGGTTAAGTCATGTTTTAAGAATGTTCTCTCATTATCGTGACTCACAGGGTACAGTGAGCCACAGAAGGGACGCCACACAGTGATACCTTCTGCTCCGTCTGATTTTCAAGAAACACCTTCCACTGTGCTGAGGCTGGGAGACCGGTTTTCTACCAGGTTACCCCTTTACCTTCTTTCTACAAGGTTAGAGAAAGAGTACTATTTCCTGTTGACAGTTTAAAAACCTAGTAACTTGGGGGTGAGCTTGAGGAAGGAGGGGAGAATGGGAAAGAAAAGGGGGAAGAGGTGAGGGAAACAGAGAAGGGACTTGATGGAAGGAGAAAATTACAAAATGGAATTGCAAATCTATAAAACCAGCCAAGAAATTTGTTTGGGAAAATAGGAATCTAAGAGTTGTGGTTTGGCATTTAACACTGACCCATAATGAGAAAGGCAGAGTGAGAAGATAGTGAATCGGGGATGAAGATGGGAGGGGAAGGAAGAAGTAGAAGAGATCAAGAAAGGAAAGAAAAAAGGCTAGGCATAGTGGCATGGCACTCTGGAGGCAGGAGGATCACAAGTTTGAGCCCAGCCTGGGCAATTTAGTGAGACATAGTCTCAAATTTTTTAAAAAATTTAAAAAGGGCTGGGGATGTAGCTCAATGTGGAGGTTCTGGGTTCAATTCCCAGCACTAGGGGTAAAAAAAAATGAGGAGGAGGAGGAAGAGGAAAAGGAGAAGGACAATAGGGGGTAAAAGGAGCAAGATTCAGTGTGTGACACAAATGCATTGAAAAGGAGTATTATGAGAAAATGTAAGAAGAGACTGAAAGTTAAAAATCAGGATATACCACCCAATAGAGGACATCTGTTCATGTCAATATACTGGAATAGGGAAAACACCTTTGATAATTTGTCTTTGATTATCTTGTCTCATGCCAATCAACAAGCATATGCTTGAGGACAGCTTGAGATTTTCTCAAAGACTGGAATAGCAATCACAAGGTCATAACTACCAAGTCCTCCTCATGCACCTCCACAATATGTTCCACATGATGTGTCAGACATGTACACACACATACATGAAGGCACATATACACAGGAACATACACACCTTAAAAACACTCCATGGCTTCCCACTGTACTTACAATAAATCCAACCTCAGCAGCCTCAGCAGCCTTCCCTCACAATAGCCTTCTAGCCACACTGACTTCCTCTTGTACCCCTCAGATCCCTGGAGCTTTCTCTCACCTTCATAAACCTGTTTTCTTCACCCTCAAAGGACTGTTTCTGCTTCATTCTTTAGGTCTCATCCGGAGGGGTCATCTTCAATCTCCTAGTCTAAATAGCTCCCATTCTCTCTGCCACCACTTCCAATATTCACTGTCACCGCACCCCATTAGCAGGCACCAATTGTTATTTGTCAGCATAAATTTATTGATTTGTCTATATTTAAATAGTCCTTGACATCTACTAGCCATTCAATAATTACTTGTTGATCAAATGCATAGATAGAATGTTCCAGATTCACTGATTTGCTGTCCACAGTTGTGAGCGCTGGCTGCAGGCCCCAATAACTCACTTTCCTCTTGTGTCTCTTCCTTTTCTATCTGGCTGTTCGAAGCTGAGTCCCCACCAGTACCTTGAGGATGATCTCTTCTGCCTGTGAACACCTGAGTCTAGGTGAAGGGGAGGTAAGCAGCCATTCTTGAGTGGGGCAGAGGCAATGAGAAACCACAGAGATTAAGAAAGAAATCAGTTTGCCACTAATCTCATGTTCTTCTGTCATTAGAAACAAATCAAAAGAGAACTACCAAAGAAAGAGCTCTGAAGAGAAAGGAAGGCAGACATTGGACATAGTCTGTCAGGAGTGAATGTTCACCTGTGAAGTATGGTGACCTGAGGAGTCTCCGCTTCTTCCCTAAGCACACACAGGGCACTCTACCCAGCAAAGCCTCCAGTGACTGCAACCATCTGAAGATGAGTGATCAGAGAGGAGGCTGTCAATGCCTGCTCCCCTACTGTGGTGCCTTCTGGTTGTACCTCTCCTCTCTCCTTTGCTTGGTCTACACTTGAATCCAAGCACAAGGACAACAGGTGCAATTCACGAAGATACAATTCACCAGTGCCCAAGAGCTGCTCAGTGCTGTGTTCTCTGCCTTCTTGATGAGAAAGCTTTTTTTTTTGCCTCAGTATTTCTTTGTCCAGAAACATGTTTAACGCTCATGTGGAATTCTTGATGTTGTTGTAGCTACTGAAGGCTGACTCTTGCTCAGGAATTAAGGATCAGTCCACAGACTCAACTCTTGGCCAAACATGTATGGCTTGAGTTTATCCAAAGTCCAAACAAATCAGATACTCCTTCTGGACATAAGTCAAATTCTTTCCTTTGGTAATAATTTTTCAGAAATTTTAAAAAGCAATATGTTTTCTGTTCTCCAAGTTCTTATAATCACATCTAATCTTGTATCAGATGCATCAATTGCCATAATGAAAAGTTTTGAAAAGTCTAAAACTTCTAAAATGGATAAAGAAATCAAAACTCATTTAAACTTTTCAGAAATGTTTCAGCAATGTAGGATCCAAAAACTTTAATGAGTTTGCCTCCTTTTTATAAACCAGCACAATGGACTAGCTACAATTCCAAATAAGGAAAACTTCAGGGATCTCCCAAAGGACATGCTTTTAAAAATTTTAATTTAGGGAGTTTGCTGATTTCTAACAATCTACTTTATTTCAAAAAAGAATTGGATCTCAAATATCTGATCTTTGAAAGCCCATCAGACATTACTAAATTTCATATAGTTCATGGATGGCTGCAAGCCCTCAACTAAATACACCCTTACAATTAGAGATGAGGTTTTAAAAAGTTCCTCTCTGAAATTCAGGATAAAAAATAATATAAAATTGCTGGTGTAGTGGTCCATGTCTGTAATCCCAGGTACTTGGGAGGCTGAGGTAGGAGGATTGCAAATTCAAACACCACCTGGGTAACTTGATGAAACCCTGTCTCAAAATAATAAATAGGGCTGCAGATGTAGCTAAATGCAAAGACCCTGAGTTCAGTCCTCAGTACTGTAGTAATAATAATATTAATATAATAAATTAACCACAATGCTATTATTAACGTAAGACTAACATTTTAAGGACACAATAAGCCTTTAGACATGTCTTATGAACTTGTGGGTGTTATACCTTGAGGTGGCCTCAAATATTAGCAAAGACAATTAAATCTACACATGTAATATAAATTCTGGTGATAGGTGCCATTAGTTGAATAGCTACTGTGTATCAGACACAATGCTGCTAACTTTACATTCATTATTTCATTAATCCTCACAACAACCTGTTGAGGTTCTGATTATTCTCATTTTAACTATGAGGCCTTTGAGGTTCAAAGGCTAGTGAAAGTTGTTCATTATCATACAGCAAGTATCATTGCTGGGATTTTAGCCCAGGTCTTCTCAACTCCTAAAGATGCTATTAATGGGATGAATAGAAGAAAATGGCCCCATGAGGTTGAGCAAGAAGGCACCTAACTGAGACACAGACATGGTAAACTCTCTGAAAGCATTGAGGTGAACAATCCATATCAGTTATCCAGACTGCAATGTACCTGGATGGCAGGAAGGCATTCCTTAACATCTCTTTAATCTGCTAGGTAAATCCCTTAAGAATACTCAATTCTCTTTGATCTAATTCAATATTCACCGAACTTTCTGATCTGATATCAATCTCCTGGGAATGCTTTTCCACTGGAAGGAAGTATCTTGTGTAATGATCAGGACCTGCCTACTGGTTTTATTCTCTTGGATAAAATAATATGTTGGCCAGGTAGAGGACTAATTAAAGTCCTCAATGAGTGGGATTATTGGGAATCGATTCCTAAAATGATCAGTTCTGAATTAACAAAAATGGATTCTCTGATTCTACAAAACCAAGAACCAGTTCCTGGGTCTGCAGTGATTTCCACTAAAATCCATATAGTCCAAAGCACTCACCTTGAAACAGCCTACCAAGGTCTCTATCCATCATAGTGACATCCATATAGTACCACTTTTAATAGGTGACATTAAAATATTGTCACATTTCATATCCCTTGTCTGTCCAAATATAGCTATGGGATGTATGCAGAATGTCACAACAGCCCACAGGGTACTCAATGCATCATTAGCCAGTTTTTAAAAAGAACCAGGCAAGTCTCTGCACAAAATTGTGCTGGAGGAGAACCCAGGAAATTCTAAAGGACTAACAAGCCCACAGTCCCTTTCTCAGGAAAGCTACTCTTAGAAATTCTTTTTGCAAACAAAATGCCATGGCTTATATTCTGAGAGTATTGAGTGAAGGCAACACTAGCCATTGACTTCAACTACTGAGAATTCATTAGTCATGTGAAGCTCAAGACAAAAATGACTATGTTTAAGTTACATGTGAGTGAGGCCATCTGCTTCTGATGCCACTTGGCATGAAGTTCTGTATCTTGTAGGAAAACTGATTAGATAGTAAAAGAAGTACACAGTGATAAAGAGACCTACCTAGTGCCTCCCTCTCATTTCTCTCTCTCCCTCCCTCTCTCTCTCTCTCTCTGTCATCTGTATTAGGTGGACAAAAGACAGTAGGTTGTTCCAGTGGAACTGAGTAGCTGAACCAAGTCTACATGAGGCTACTGTACAGCCTGGTATTAGAAGCCTTGGGAATCTTAGAATGTATTACTACTCCTCCAGAAAGCATTTCAGTTTGCACTGAATTAAATATTTTCCTCAAAAATTTTATTTCTGAAACTTAAAACACAGTCTACTTCTGAAATTTTATATTTGAATTTGTCCTTTGTCCAACTCAGATTCAACTAAAGAACTTCTTAGTGTTTATTTGCAAACACAAAATATCTCAATTGTTAGAACCCACTTTCTGCTTGTGTTTTTTCTTCACATATTTTATTATCTACCAGATACATTGTATAAAAAGTACTGAAGAGTAAGGCCCTTTCTTCAACCTGGAATTGTATTTCTTCCTCAATTTGATGTCTCTCTTCCTTAGTAATTTTCTTTTTATTGCTGGAACTAATCATATTTGTAATTTACATGCCAAAGTTAAGCTTACTTATGAACCCATGAAACACTAAAGTTGGAATTGCTCTATAGCTTTTTACAGGCTGACCTTTAGTACTATCACTGTCTTTCAAAGGCACTATGAGTCTTTTCACAGAACTTAATTTTCTAAAACACTTGAAATGTAGAAGAGTTTAAAACTGAGATATGAAGTGACTTTTCCAAACTTTGTTATTTAAAAATCCTAGCGTATTTGTGGTTTACACTCAAGTGCATTAAATGAAATCTTTAAAAAATGCCTTAGAGACCAAAATTACCAATTATTGAGTGCTTACTTTGTGCAAAGTTTAATGTTAAGTATTTTGTTTGGCCTCTCTTGTTTGATCCTTGCAGCAATTTTTTGAGGTAGATAGTATTGTTGTATATTGATCTTAAAATAGAAGAAGAAGAAGGGCTGGGGATTTAGCTCAGTGGTTTTGCCACCTGCTGCGCGAGCACAAGGACCCGAGTTCGATCCCCAGTACCAAAAAAAAAAAAAAGAGAGAAGAAAAAAAATCTGAGTCCAATGTGCTTTATTTTACTAGTGGGCAACATCTAGGTATTGGATATGGGGAGTCTTGCTTTTGAGCATTGATTCTAGTTTTTCTTGTGTATTCTTGGTCATGCCATTTCTCTTCAACTATATCCCCAATGTTTCAACTTCCTCCACTGCTAAATCTCTAATAATTTTAATGATTATCATTAATCATTATAATTATTTTTATTCAAGGTGGATCTCAGCTCCAACAGAACATGTTCCCTACTTACCATTTTGCTGTTATGGTTTCAATCCAGTGTTCCTCAAACTTGGAATCTTTAGTGTTTCCTTTTGAAAGGCAAAGATCCTGGGGAGAGATCTTAGGTTAAGTCCTTATCAGTTAATTACTTTAATAAGTACAGTTGATAGTCAACTGAGAGTAAGAACAGAACATGGGTTGGAAACATCCTAGGTATTTCTGGGAGACTAGTGAAGGTTAGATGTCAAAGTGCTCAAACCCAACTTCACTTAAGTATATTTTGTCTAAATTCTGTCTTAAAAGGCAAAGAATAAGATTTAGCATGTGTAATACAAAGTCCCATCTGGTTGAAGTATGTGTGAAGAAGTCCTAAAGGACAAAAACCAGGAATGCAAGCCTGGGTAAAGAACAGTGAAAAGTCATAGTCAGGAGTTTGGAATTCATTTCACAGACAGTGAGGGGTTGTTAGCAGGGACTGAAAACAATAGACTTGTGCTGTTTATGGGACAGGAGAATTGGCGGGGGCCAGAGTGTGGTTAGGAGGCCCTTACCATAATCCAATGAAAGAGGTCATGGAACTCAAAATGGAGCCAGGGTTAGTAACAAGAATAGACAGAAGCGTGCCCTACTTCACAGGACATGACCACCACCAAGAAGTGGGCCCTCCTTCCACACCACAAATACATGGAGATTCTGATCGCTGCTGAAAGGTCCAAGAATTTCTATTCTTTTTCCCTACTCTCGTCTTAATCTAAAATGCCCTAAATTGACATCGGAAGGGAAATTACTGAGTGACTAAAAATACAAAATAAATGGAAGAGTCATCTCTGCCTATGAGAACCACGGGCAAATAAAAGCCTGGCAGAGAGGCAGGCTAGCAGAACTTCTGCTGGGCACTGGTCTAATCCTCCAAGCACCTCCTTCCTTGGGAAGGCAGCAAAGAGCCCTGTGTTCTGTTCTCCAGTCTGCTGCTGATTGAGGACCTCCCTTAATCATTTATTTCTCTTTTTTTATGTTGGACTAGAGCATTTCAGTTGGCGCTACCCTGCAGAGCTCAATCTCCCGGACTACAGAATCTTTCCACATATTACATTTAATATTATTTTATTCGATTAAATATTTTCCTCTCTTATTCTCTAATCCCATTCTTTATCATGCACAACACCAATGAAGGAAGAAGCGAAGGCCTCCGTATCTGGGTCTGGGCTTGGACAAGACAAAGCCAATGAGCCTCCTCCTCGAGCATCTCTCTGTTGCCTGCCGCCATCAACGCTTTGCCTTCGCTACAGCATCCCGCCCCGTTCCCACGGCAACCGGCGCTGCGCCCACGTGGAAACTCAGGACGCAGGGGCTGCAGCCCCGCCCCGCCCCCTCCCTCCGCACGAGGAGGGAGGAGGCCCGGTTGCCAAGGAAACGAGAGGACGCCAGGCTGCCGCCCCCACCGCCTCTTCCTCTAGAAAGGCCAGCACCCGCCGAGGAAAGCTGCCTAGGCGGCGGAGGAGGAAAAGGGGCCGCTAGAAGGAGGAACGACTTGAAGGGAGGAGGAAGACAGCTCAGGGACGGCCCCCGCGCGATTGTTGGGCGGCCCGTCTCCGCCCTGAACACGCCCCCTAGCCCAGGCCCTCGGCCTCTTTAGCCCTGGGTTGGGAGAAAGTGCGGACACACGGGTAACCCGCCTGCCTAGCTCCAGCCTCGCCTGCCTCAAATCCGCCCCAATCCGAGGAAAGGGGTGGGCGTGGGGGCAGCTTTTTCTTTCTACTTGAAAGATTTTAGAGGGACCCTGGAGCGTGGGGATGAGGCGCTCCCTCTCTCCGGCTGACCTCAGCCCTCTTGCATTTTTTCTGCCTCAAAAACACTGGTTTGGGAAGTCTGACCATTTGCAGGCTGGCAGCCGCCTCATACCTTTGCATGCACAGACTTAATTGGTCTGCAACTCCAGGAAAGGTATATTGGTGGCGTTGTTAGTAACAATGATATCATCAAATTGATTGTTAAACCTGTGGCATTTCCTCCCAAAGATTTCCAGTTATACATTGGGTCTGTCTTCTCCCCCTGAGTTTAATAATCACTATGTGATCATCCATCCCTGTTATTCTCAGAACAAAATTAAGAGTCGCCAAGATAAACAAGCCCGAAGCCTCTCCCAGTATTCTCCTGGCACCTGCCACCTGCCACCTTGATTTCCTAAGCCAAATTGGCTGGAAGGGTCAAAAGATCTCCCACCTCCTCCAACAGTTTCTCCTCTTGATCTTCAGTCATAGTATTCGGGGAGTGTTAGGAAAATTGGGCCCAAATCAAGACTTTTATAAGCTAAGGTTCAAAAATTCTAAGGTTTTCAGGTATCTAACTCGGGACCTTGCAACTTGCAAGGCAGGCAGCAGAACCACTGAGCTAATTCACTGGCCCTAAGGTTATTTTTCAAAGTCCACATTGAAACAAATCCTGTAATCCTTGTCATTACAAATTAATTGTGGAAAAGGTTGAAATCCTTCTTCCAGGCATCCAGTTGTGGAAAAGGGGGAATTTATAAATCTAATTGTCAGGTATTAACACAGCCATTTAAATTTTGTTTCAGAAGAACTTTCAGCCTTAAAAAGAGATTAAAATTACATTTTGCTTAATTGTCCAAACCAACAAAACATCACTAGTGATATTTCTAATATCAGAACATAATAAGAAAGCAAAATAATGGCTTATTTAAAAGACATTTCAAGTCAGCTTTTGGATAAATATGGCCACCAAACAAGAAAGTACACACACACACACACACACACACACACACACACTTTTTTTTTTAAGGAGAAATGAATATATTCTGCAATCAAATTCTCTTCTCCTTAGGGTAACTTGGTTTGAATTCATTGGAAATTTATCCTAGGGAGAAATTCATATGTCACAAAGTTCTTAGAATATTCTTAATTGAAATTTCACAGATGTGTAGAATTTTGAGGCCAAGAAGAATCATTTGCTGTAGTGTTCAGCAAAGCAGACTCCGTTCTCCTTTTCCCACATGCCTCCTCCCTTCCATTTCCCCCCTACTTCATATGACTTCTTAATACTGGTTTCTAAAGCACAAATTTGGCACAGTACAAACTTAAAACAAGTGTGCATGACTACACGTAGGTTTTAAAATAAGAAGCTGTTCAAAGGTAAGCCATGGAAGACAATACAGAATGCTATTTTAGAAATAAGTGCCTTGCTTCTGCTCCACTCCTCCCACCCGTTCTGTATTTGCTGAGGAAAAACTTGGCTTAAAATGGCCATCTGGTTGAGTAGGCCCACAAAGACGAGCTCCAGGACGTAAGCATTATCTCGTGTGGATTTATTTCCATGCAGTTCTTTCTGTTTCTTGGTCAACCTGGTCAGGTTTTCAGTCTTAGAGCACTATTTGTCTAACCTGAGATAACGTAACATCTCCTTAGTCTATCTCTAGTAGTCTGTTTCCTCTAGTCATACAAAGTGTTGATGTATTAAATAGGAAATTACAGATGGCACCATGATGCCTCAAAACATTTATTTTATAGTAAAAGATAATGTAATGGAGAGTTTATGGGGAGAGAGAAGAGACTTTTGTAGGCAATTTGAAGTCCTTTATTTGGTAGGTGATTGTGAAGTCAGAAGTAACCTAGCTAGTTACTCAAATAGTTATTTCCTAGCTCTTTGGGCAAAATTATTTCATACCTCCTGATTTAGAAGCCTTCTTAAAATACCACTGAGCTAACCCCATGTAGATTAACTGGTTTTGCTATAGTAACTTTTTGTAACCAAAATGTATCATCCGAGTAGATTCTAGAATGTGCCCCTTTAGTGACCATTAACATAGTCTCATTATGAATCCTTATGTTCTCTGCCTGATTAATTTTCAGACAGACTTCTCTTTCCAACAGTAGCAACAGGGGTTCATCTTTCTGTTTTTAACACCATCATTTGCTGAAAAAGGTGAGACCAGAACCTCATCTTTGGCAGATACAAATTGATACGAAAAATTAAAGATAATCTTTAAAAATATGTCCTGTAAGTGACTATTAAAATGCCAAGAGGGCCATCTATTTGGGACCCCTCCTGTCTCTCAGGAGCTATTCCTATTCCCCAATAAATTTTCCTGCTTTTAATTTAGTTTTTCCTTGCAATTCATTCTTCCATTTGGGGGAACACAAACTTGATGTATCTAACACCTAGCAGGTTGGGAGTTACATTTATTTCCCCATATCAGCAACAGTTATGTGACTGTTAATATCAAGCAAATCAGCTACAGTATTGTTGTCCAAGTCAATTGGATGTTAACAAGCCACTGTGTTCCCTCTTGCATGGCGGCCTATCCTCATGCTATAAGAAGTACTCCTTTTCCTACTTTTACTTGGAGCATACCCACTCTGCAAAACCTGTTTCCTTTTCTATCTCTAATAAAACTTTGTCCCCCACCCAAAAAAAATGCCAAGAGAGAAGATCTAGGTTTGGTTTATAGACTGTGCAACTGTACATTGGGTTGTAGTTTCAGATTCTGTCTTTCAAAGACCATCTTTCTATAATTGAGAGAGACTAGCTCACAAGGGACCAGCAAAAGTTGTCCCTATTGCTGAGAGGCAGATGATAAACCTTGCAAGATTTCATAACTACCAGACCAGACAATAGGTCACCATGAGTCAGGAACAAACTGACTTTGCCAATGTCCACACAACTGAATAAACTGGAGAAAGGAAGGAAAGTCAAAGAGTACAATACACCTGAGTGTTATGGTGTCTGTCTTAACCTGCTGTTTCTCCCGGAGCCTAGGGAAGCTTCTCTCACACTGTAGTCATTAAAAATATGCATAGATATAAAGAGCTTCACTGGGCAATAAGCAAAAGTCATGTGGGGGCTTTGATGACCTATAGAAGAGATCTGGCCATCGCATTAACAGTGCTATTTTGTACCTTTGTGAGCTTTAATATTATAGTCATAAACTTAGGCCACACCAACCAGAGGCAAACTTCTTGAAAGCATCATCTCTACTTCTTTCCCTCCTATTTACATAGTCTGCTGCAATCTGTTTTCAGCTCTATCACTACAGTAACTGCTCTCACCGGGGTTATTAATTGCCTTCTTGAAATTCTCTCTCGGCATTTATGAAACAGCATCCACCTGCTTTTCCTCCTGCCTCTTTGCAGGGCTTCTCTTTGACTGCCTGTTCCTTAAATTTTAGTGTTTGCCTGGGTTTTGTCCTGTATGCATTTTCTCTTTTCAGTATCCATTCTTCTTTAATCCCATTTGTCACCCAAATGCCAGCAGTGTCCAAATCTTTATCTGTCTGATCAGCTTGAAAGCCCTGCACCTATCTACTTGCTTAACACCTGCATTTGCAGTACCCTAGACACTTCAAATTCCACATTCTTTTCTCATAACCTGCTCCTTTTCTGTTTTCTAAAGGTAGTGTTGGCATCAACCAGCCAGCTGCTCGATCCAGTAACCTAGGCAGCTTCCTTGATACTCCTTTTCTACCCTATCCCTAGAATTTTGGAGAACTGGTTATTTTCTCTCTTGAGCATCCCTTGAATTCATCTTGGTGAATGTTGTGAGCATTGGAACCTCCCTGGATTCTAATCCCTGTTCTTCCACTTATTAGTTCTGTAGCCTCGTGCAAGTTATTTAATTCCTATGTGCCTCATTTTCCTCACCTGCAAAATAGAGATATAAGGTCTGCCTCAGAGCATTGTTGGGAAGATTAAATGAATTAATATGTGTAAATGCTTAGAAGAGTGGGTGGCACTTCCAGGGGCTGGTAAATAGCAGCTGTGGTTACCCTTCCCTTCCTTTCCCATTCTTCTTTTCTTCCTCCTTCTTCCCCCACCTTTGCTACTAAGTCCAGCCAACATCTCATCTCTTCTAGATTATTATCACATATTTCAGTGGTCTTCCCTTTTCATATTTTACTCTACATCTTCCTCCCACCATCTGTTCTCTATACTACAAATGGGAGTGTCTTTTAAAAACATAATCTAATAATTTATTCTCCAGCTTGGAACCTTTCATTACTTCATATGACTCTTCCAATGATGACCTTCAAGGCTCCATATGAGCTGGCCCTGCCAACTCCTCAGCGCATCTGATGTGCCTCCTCACACCCATCTCTGCTCCAGCTGCCCTACCCCTGCCCTGTTCATCGTCTGTACCTGCCCTTTCATGCCCTGGACCCTCTATACCTACCCTCATTGTTCCACATCTTGCCTCACTCACTCCTTGTTAAACCCAGTGTTGTTTCATAAGGAAAGCCTCACGTGACCCCTCCAGACCAGCTTATTCCCTTCTTTTCCATCACTCTAAGAACACCAGACTTCTGTTCCATAGCACTTATTGGCACTTAGGGTTCACATGTTCAATGTCAGTTTCCTACCCTAGACTGTAAGAGATGCAGGGCAGGGAACATGTCTAACTTGATAGTTGCTGTACCCCAGTGCCTAGCACAGTGCCTGGGTTGAAATAAGGGTGCAATAATTGTTGTATAGGTGATTTTAAGCTTCCTAGGGCTTCTAACTTTGGTCACTGCTAATTTAGCAAGGCTCTCAGATTTTCTTTTTTGTCATGTTGTAGAATTTCTTCTGAATCAGGTGTCTGTCAACCTGACTTCCTGTGAATTACCAGGGCAGGATCACTGAAGCCAGCTGATAACTATGATTGGATTATTTATGCCTGGAACAGGAGGGCTTGAGGGGCTTCAACATCAACACAAGAAGCTCTTCAGTCTGAAAGGAGCATCTGTTCCTTTCAAACAATGGCAATTAGATTAATAAGAGAATAAAAGCAAGTATACTAAAATAAATCCAAATATGACAAAGCCACAAAAGAGTCTGTCACAGCACATTTATTTCTCTTTCATATGCAGGTCAGGGATTAAGAATCATGCTCCATGAAGCAAGGGACAGGCAGAAGTTCTTCAGTGACATTCAGTATCTACGGGACATGCAGCATAAAGTGGACTTCGAGTATCAGGTAACTGCAGAAGGCAAGGATTACCTTCCACCTTCTTTGCCAGTGTTAGAGATAATTCAGAATACAGTATCAGTATGTGTTAAACAGTAGCTGTTTTCTAAAATCCCTGACTCACCCCTAGTTACTAACTAGATGACCATGGAAAGCCACTTCATCTTTCTAAATCTTAATTTCCTTGTCTGTAAGTTGGGGATAATAAGAGTACCCATTTCATGATTCTGTCACAAAAATGAAGTGAGAGAAACATTTTTTAAGCATTTACTGCAGCATTTGGTACGCAGCACTTGGCAAAAAATGACCCAGGGGTTCAAATTTGACAAACCAACTGAGACAAAAAAAAAAAAAAAGACTTTAAGGGGTTGATTGGGCCACTCTATCATTTATAAAATAACATACTCTTCTGTTGTCATGGGGGCCAGAAGAAAGGTGGTTAGCACATTCTACAATAAGCTAACTATTGGTCTCTGTGGTTACGGTGTTTACATGCAAAAACAAAGCAGACAGAGAGCCTGAGGGGCCATGATGCAATTACCCCGGGCTGGCCTAGGACAAACTCACCAAACTGGGTAGCAGTATTCTGGGAACAGTTAGAAGGTGTCACTCATCCCATCTTGCCAGAGGTCAGCCTTTGCCAATCAGAGAGGCCTGGCTTCAGCTTTGGTGGAGGACTGAAAAGCACTCCTTCCCTGAGGAGAACAGAGATCTGCCTTATCAGGTTTTTCTCCTCCTTAGCAATTTCAAATATAACCAAACCTCCTGGGTCACCAAGGAAACAAGACCTATCCAGTAACCTGATTTCACCTGTATAATACAGCTTTGCTTTGGGGCTGGAAATGGAGTCAGCAATTTCCTCCCACAACTTACCAACCCACATACAAGAAGACTATAAAATCTGGAGAGTTTCTGGGAAACAAATAAGAATGTAAACACTGGAACTGGTCACTCTGGTAGTACATCTACTTTTCATAAAGATGCCCCTGCTACCCAGCTTGTGTTTGGAAATAATTGTTTGAAATGGTCTCTAGAACAGACACATAAGAAAATCAGTCTCATTGTTTTATGGTCCCTGCTGAAGAAAATCACACAACCATGTGGTTTGGAGTTGTTGGAAATGAGACCTGCAAAGAGGTGCAAGCTCACCCCAGCAATGAGGTATCAGGTGCACAGGACAAAGAGTTGCCCCTTTTATCCCTTATGCAGGAAGAACAGCAGACCTCTTTCCCATTGGCTTGTTTGGAGGTTCAAACTCTATCCCAATTGGTTAACTCAGATAGTGCAAGGGGAATCTGAGGGGCTGCTGAGGGTAAGGGAGAGCAGAGCAGAGGGGGTTGTGGAGAACAGAAAATCCTTGGCCTGTGGTAAGCTACCTTTGGTTTGTAGCTGTGTTCCCAGGACTGGAACTGAGCGGGCATTTTCTGTAACTTGGTGTGTTCAGGAAGGGCAATCTAGAATGGGCTAGAGTCCAAGATGGAGTCACTCCTGTTTGGTAGAAAAGACAGAACTCACTGTTTCCCACAGAGCCACTGCAGTTATTTTCTAATCCCAGCTGGACTTTCCATATACCTTTCCCTTCATTCAATCAATATTTATTAAGAACCTACTATTTGCCAGATAAGGTCCCTACTCTTCCAGAGTTCTTAGTCTAATCTTGAGAAGAAAACAACATACACAAGTAAATAAATGTAACAGATAGTTTTACTTACTGCCATAGTTTAGATCTGGAATATTTCCCAAAGGCCCAAGTGTAAAAGACTCAGTCCCCAGCTTGTTACTACTGGTGCTGGAACCTCTAAGAGGTAGGGCCTAGTGGGAGGTCTTAGGTTACTGGGGGTGTGCCCTCAAAGGGGACACCCTTCTCTTTTACTTCCCAGCTGCCGTAAGGTAAATGGACTGCCTCCGCCATGCATGCCACTATAATGTACAGTGTCTCCACAGGCTCTTCGGGTCCTTGCACTTGCGCAGCAGGCGGGGAAACCACTGAACTAAATCCCTGGCCCAGCTGTTCTTGTAAGTTGATTTATCTCAGGTTTTTGTTACCATGACAAAAAGCTAACATCATTACTGTAAATACATGAGGAAAATAAAACAGGTAATGAGGGTGGCGGTGATGCTCATTCAGATAGGCAGGGAAGGCCTCTTTGAGGAAGTGACATTTGTCTGTGGAAGTGAATGAGAAAGAGCCCACCTGAGCATTCCAAGCGGAAGGAAGGCAAGTTCAGGCCCTGAGGCTGGAATGAGCCTGGAACAATGGAGGAAACAGAAGCCCAGAGTAGCTGAAAGACATTCATCAAAGGGAAGTATAGAACTGGAGGAGGTGGAAAAATTCCATAGGCATTTAGATTTGATTGATACCGCAGAATGATTGGATGGTTTTAAGCAGGGAAGCAGAACGATTTGAGTTGCTTTATTTTTTTCCCCAGTACTGGGAATTGAACCTAGGGCCTCACATATACTAGGCAAGCACTTTATTACTGAGCTACACTCCCAGAACCCCCGGCCCCTTTAAATTCTGAGACAGGATCTCACTAAGTTGCTCAGCCTGGTCTCAAACTCTTGATCCTCCTGCCTCAGCCTCTCAAGTAAGCGGGATTATTGGCATGTGCCACCGTACCCAGCTTGACTTATATTTTTAAAAGATCACCTTGGCTTCTGTGTGGGAAAAGAACTGGCAAGAGCAAGAGAAAAAGCAGAAAAAATTGTAAAGAGGCTGATGGAAATTTTGGAGAGACATTTTGGTGACTTGGGCCAGATTTTAGCCCTAGAGGTAACACATTTGCTGGCCTGACCCAGCAAATAGAAGCAGGACAGACATCTTGCCAACTAATGGAGAGTGAGAGTGCGGGAAGGAAAAGAATAAGGAATAACACTTCAACACACTTGTCCATCACCTCTTTCTATTATTATCACAATTTTAAACCTTTTCACTCCTCAAACGTCCAACTCCCATATTTCCAACATTCTCCCCCACCTTGTTTCACACACATATTAAACAAAACAAAAGCCCAAAGCCAGTAGGTGGGAACCCATTCAACTTCCTCCCCTTCCACCCAAGGTATACATCCTTCCAGCACTCCAGTCTCAGAGGATGGAGTGACCCTCCTCCTTCCAGAGACCAGCTGAGATCTTGGCCTGTACCCTCTGCTCTCCAGCCTCTCCTATCCATGGGTCTCTTGTCTGTGTCTTTGGCCTTCCCTTCTTATTGGCTCAGTCTACAAACTTGCTTTAGTCTCCCTCCAAAGAAACCAAAGGACAACACCTTCTATGGCATGTGTGACCTCATCCAGCAGCTACCCTGGCTCCTTCCTGTTTCATCCCAGTTGTCCCCAAAGAGTCTGCTTCATTTTTAGCTCTACTTCTTGCCCTCTCATTTATTTCCTAACCACTTCTAAGGTCAGTAGCCAAATCCAGTGGACACCTTTCTAGTCTTTGTTTCTTGAAGCTTTATCTACATTTGATGCTATTTCTTGTCCACTTGAAACGTTCCTCCTTTGGTTTTCTGACATCACACCCTCCTAACTTTCCTCCTGTTCCCTTCATTTTTCTCCATTTTCTTTTCCACATCTTTTTCTTCTCCCTGCCCTTAAATGCCAATTCCCTCAGGCTTCCATCCTCAGCCCAGTTTTCTTCTTATTCACAAGGTTCCCATGACTCATTTTGTCTGCTCTTATGTTTTTAACCACTGCTTTATTCTAATGAATTGTAACTGGGGGTATCCCAAAAATGTCAGAATCATATCCATACCTGCTTGTGGATATTTCCATCTAGATGTCATAGAGGCATCTCAAACCCAACCTGTACACAGTTGTATATTCCATGTCCACCCCTGCCATCCCCTCTATGAACTAAGCCTTCCCTGACTCCTTCTTCTCCCCCCTCACCCACATCCCACAAGCTACCAAGTCCTGCCAAGTTCACCTAAGATCTCATAAACTTGTACTTTCATTTTTATCTTGTTGCAATGGGTATAATTAATGATTTTTAGTAAACTTACCAAGTGTTCAGCCATGACAGTCACTAAGCTTTAGAACATTTCCATTACTCCAAAACATAGAAATCTTTTTATGCTCCCTGTACAGAGCTTATGAGATTGTTTTGAAATTGTCTTTTGTGTGACTTCCTTTCCAACTGAACAACAGCTTCTGAAGGGCAAGGGCTGACTTGAGTCTCCTTTCCTATGCTGAACAAAATTCCATGTCATTCATGAAAGCCAGTGTTACCCAACTGATCACCAAATGGATTTATCAGACTTAGATCCAGCTGGCTTGTGACTATTCCTAAAAGTCATATCTACCCTTATAAAACCACTTATCAAAAGGCCTGCAAAAAATAAATGTTTGTCTTTAAGATGTTCTGAGTATTTTTGAAGTAGGTATACAGAGAACCACAGTAACTACTTCAGAGGGATCAGCAATGATTTTTTAGTCATACAGTGGACCCTTGACTTACAAACTCAATTCGTTCACGAGGGCTGGCTGTAACTCAAGTCTGTCAATTGAAGGCTCAGGCTCCTCTGTACAGCCTTCAAAGTCCCTCTCCTGTATACAGGCAGATCTCTGTCCTTAGAGAAACATTGCTCCAGGATTTCTCAATTAACCCCACAAAGGAAAAGATGTACTATTCCTTCCAGAATTCTTTAAGGGTTAAATCTGTATTTGACACCATCTCAAAGCACAAGCAGCTGGCATTTGGCTCAAGATGTTGGTCATAAATTAAAATTAAAATTCTGGTTGTAACCCAAGTTGTTCATATGCCAGGCTAGTTGTAACTCCAGGGTCCACTGTACTATTAAGCCTATCCCTTGCCTTGTTCCAGAAAGGATTTAAAGTAGTGATTTAAGAATCAATTGCATGACTTTAGTGATCCTTCAATAATTTGGTCCACATATGGCTGATGTATATTTAGATAATTTACTAAAGTAGATTTTATGTTGGATAGATATTTATATCCTGGTTCATGGATTGGCCAGTTGCTTCCCATGGAAAGCCTAGCTTTCTCTTCTCAGTTCAGCCATCAAGTATTCTGCATTCCAGGGTGTGCAAAGAGTACAAAACCCAAAAACTAGATATGACTCTCAAATCATACACATTTGCCCCACATGCTTGACTTGCCTTTAATGAACTGGCTCAAATTGAAGCCCTTAGAAACCTCCTTTGTAAACTATTCCTGCTCCTTCCTAAAATATGCTAAGGGTTGGTGTGCACCAAATTAGCAGTGCTTTTACAGGTCTCAGTGCTAGCAGCAAAAGAAGGATTAACCCACCCTGAGTTATTTTGATACTACTCTTTTCAGTGGCTGGGTGGGACCCTTTTGAGAAAACAAGAAGAAATAAACATCAATTTGGCATATTACATGCTATTTCTGGTAACTAGTATATAATTATATGCTATCTCTGAATTTGGCTCTATTTCTTCAAGGGTGTTCATGCAGTATAGATTTTTGTGTGTGTGTGTGGTCAAATGTGTTTATGCAACTGGAGTCAGAATTTAGCCATTAATGTCCACTGGAAAGCTAGAAAGAAATATTACACTTGGCATTTCAAAACAATTTTATATAATCAAATGTGTTCAAATTGGTTTCATGTCACTTATTTATATCGAATCTTTCAAGTGCAGATCAAACAACTAAACATGAGTACATAAATTTGTTCAAGGACATGATAGATGACTTTGTACCAGGTGACAAAGGTAGAGGGTTGGGAGGAGATTCAGGATGAACAGCACTAGTTTTGAAAATCCAAATTCCAAAATGTTCTACAATCTGAAACTTTTTGAGGGACAATGTGATGCCACAAGTGGAAAATTTCACACCAGAAAAATTTGCTTCATGAACAAAATTATCAAAATATTATATAAAATCACCTTCAGACTATATATCTACATTAGGTCCCATCCTTAAGACATAGTGTATGCAAATATTCCAAAATCTGGAAAAAAAATCCAAATTCAAAACATTTCTGGTCCTAAGCTTTTCAGATGGAGATACTCAACCTGTAATCAAGCTTCCTTTGCTACAGGTGTCAGTGAGAGGATTCCCTTCCTGGATCATCTCTGAGTCACTTGTTTCTTCCTAGTCACTTGTACCCTTGGTAGTCAATGGTCAGTTACTTCCCATGGAAATTCTAGCTTTCTTTCTCAGTTTACCCATCTGCTTGGGATCCCAAGGATTCTCCATTTCAGGGTGTACAAATAGTGCCAGATGCAAAAAACACTTTTTTCATGCCTTCAATTTCCTAAACTCTTAAAACTAATGAACTTTAATAATATCACCAATGATAATTAAAATCCCCAATTGTGGATATATGTGTCCACTGGGAAGCTGGATAGAAAGATTACCCTTGGGTTATACATATACATCATAAGAACCAACTGCAGGTAGTGGCAACTCCCACTTCTTAAAATGCCTACAGGCGTAGACTAATGCTAACCTTGCAGACACCATTACTGACTGAGCTGTAAAGTCGAGTAATCTTTATGGTGATTTTTATATTAGAACTATGTGTCTGGAAAGTGTTCCTGTGGCACATGGCTTCTTAGGTCATCAGGAAGGAGATTGAATGATGACTAGAAGAAACAGATTAATAATAAAAAAGAAGCTTGAGTACAACTGTGGACTTAGAAAGCTATAATGCCAAAGAAAAGTGGTTTACAGTGTGACCCTGAGTGACTGAGAGCTCCACAGTTGGCTAGCAGAGACTGTGGGCTGGGGGAACAGACCCCTCCCTAAAGGGCACAGGAGCAAGGATGCACCTCAGACCCAGACAGAAAGACTTCCTTCTGTGACCAAGATCACAGTCATATGCTTTGGCAAGGGCTGACTTTAGAAATAAAAATGAACCAAGAAATGGGATTGAAAGCAGTAATTAACAGCTAGGGGTGGTGGCACATGTCTGCAATCCCTGAATTCTGGAAGGTCAAGGCAAGAGGATCACCAGTTTGAGCGCAGCCTGGGCGATTTAGCAATTTAGCAAGACCCTGATCAAAATTGGAAAAAAAAAAAAAATTTAAAAAGGCTAAGGATGTAGCTCAGTGCAAGAGCCCTAGGTTCAGTCTCCAGTACTACCTCCCCACACACAAACACACAATTAAAAGGTTGATGATGATGATGATGGAGGGGAGGAGGAAGAGGGGACACCCTGTATAGAGCTCTCACAAAGGCCCAGTCACTGCTAACATGTCACAGACAGAACCTCTTGCTCACCTCCTGATAGTCTTGCAGCATAGGGACATCTCTCCGTTCAGTTGAGGGAAGCAACAATCAACGGAGTTAGCTTGCTCAAGGTCTCAGTGCTGGAAAGTGGCAGAGGTGGGATTTGTTATGTTTACAGCATTGAGTTACAGTGACTCACAAAACCCACGCAACCTTGCATAGGCAGATACACACATTCTGCAGTTTCCCCCTACAGTGGAAGTTTCTGCACAGAAGGCAGCCTGACTGTGTGTGCTGTTGTCAGAGGGATGGGCTGGCAGTTGAGGGGGACGAGAGGTGGACACTGGCAAAGGAGAAGAAAGGGAGGAAGTCCTGGCTTACCCTAAAGAAAAAAGTTACCCGAAGCCTTCGATTTCAAAATTGTTTCTGATGATCTTGTCACACCTCAGAAACTTATTTATAGCCATTGAACTCCTGACACATGGACCAGCTGGGGAATATTTTAGGAGTCAAGGAAAGAGGAACCACTGGTGATTACAAATTACCAATCCATTCCTCCCGACCCATGGATTTTACCTTCCTCTGCCTGGCCACTTTAGGATCCCCACTATAGAAACATCATCAACAACAACCATAAAAAAGCATTCACATTTACAAATACAAACAAAACCAGCCCCCTGAGGAAAATACGGCTGAGCTCTTGCCATTTCTTGGACTGGAAATCTGCTGGTTTTGTCCCTGGATTCCTCCTCATTAGAGCTATAACTTTGAGAGGATTAATTTTAATTTACACAGAAAGATTTCTCATCCATATCAAGATAAAAATTAGTAAGTACTGTACATACCTTGCCATTGGTTTGTTCTCTCACTAATTTAAAAATGTAAGGAAAGGAAACTAGAGGGGAAATTTTTGTTAACATTGCAAACCAACCTATTCTTCCTCCCCTTTTGGTAAAGAAATCTTTAAGTCATATGCATTCTTGGAGAGAATTTTCAAAAAACACTCAGCCCACAAGAATTCTGTTCATCCCACAAAATCTGCCTTGGTCCTGCATGGATTTGCTCACACTGGCTCATCCACTTCCAGCCCAGCAATAGTTTGCCTTTAATACCAGTAGGTTAGAATGACACAGACATCTGCCACATTAGGACACAACACATGTCAGGGCTCTCCTAACAGGAGCTCCGATTTGAAGTCATCATGAAAGGAACGGAACAAAAAGTGGTTCACATTTATTTAGTTGAACTTCATTAAGCTCCTTGGCTGATTCTTTTCAGGTTTTCTTTGGCTTATTTATTATTGGTTGTTTATTTGTTTAACTTATTATAGTTACTGTCTAGTATTTTTCGAGTTTCCTTGTTTACATTATGGAAACAAACACCGCCCAATATTTATTATGATGATTTACTATCTATGTGGCATAGTTTTTAAAAAATAAGATGAATTGTGGGATGGGGAAAAAAACCACAAATCAATTCGTTTGGAATGTCTCCATTTCTAAACAAGGAGGCGTGAAACTGCATCTTTCTCCTGGAATGAGGATTGCACCTGCTTCAGGTGACCAAGGTGGCTGCTGTGGACAAGCTGGGGCCCAGGGCTTCTCACAACTCAGTTGTGAAGCAGCACAGTGTAACTAACTGTTCCCAATTCCAGGCAGTACATGTTGTGCTAGTATCAGGTTATTTGTATTCTTAACCTTGTAGCATAATGTTAGGCTCTCCCCACACCATGAAATTCTGATAAGTCCTACATCATCACAGAGGGAAATGCTTTTTCTAACAAAAGGGAAAAAATACTGAAGTCTTTCCTTCTCAACCTAGCCAGGAAATGAGGAGATGACATGTCTACTTTAGAAACAATATTGTTGGTCTTTACACCAAATTTCTTTACTATGACAGTGGATAATTTAGCCCTGGAAAGGCAAAGGTGAATTAGGTCACTGGATCTACAAGTATAGAAATGCTCCAAAGCCAGGCATGGGGGCGCACACTTGTAATCCCAGCACTTGGAGGCTGAGGCAGGAGGATTGCCATGAGCTCAAGGACAACCTGAACTACATAGCAAGACCCTGTCTCCAAAAGAAAAAGAAATGAGGGGCCAGGGATTTAACTCATTGGCAACATACCTGCCTCGCAAGTGCAAGGTCCTGAGTTTGATCCCTGGTACCACCCCCCCAAAAAAGAAAAAGAAATGCTCCAAGAAGTTTTATTATTTGGGGGGTATTTAAAATCAGTTGAGGGACTGGGAATTTAGCTCAGTGGTTCCACCGCCTGCCTCGCAAGCACAAGGTCCCAAGTTTGATCCATGGTACCAAAAAATATATATATATATTAGTTGAAATCCTGGTAGCACTTAATACCCCTGGGTTTGTTCAGTCCTAGTACTACTGGAGGAGAAATATTGGTACCAGATTTTGGTTTAATTTTGCTAAGAAAAATGGGGAAATTATTTTTGTTCGTTATTTTATCTTTATTGTTTTGCATTTAGGTGTTGATATTTTCATCCAAAGCAAAAATGCAATTCAACTAACGTTAAGTGCCAGATACTAGAGAATTCAAAAGATATGAGGTGGTCCTTATTTTTGAGTTTTCATGACCACCAGGAAGAGCAAGTTGAAAAACAAGTTCAAATAACTACACTACAATAGAAAAAAATGTATAATTCAGGGTATGTATACTAGCTCATTAATATATAGTAGTTCTTCTTTATTCATAGGGAGTGGAAACAGCAAACAGTACTGCAAAGGTAACCTATGTATTATTCTGTTTTTTCCAGTACATACATACCTATGACAACTTAGATATGTATATAAATAAATAATAAATTAGGCACAGTAAAAGATGAACAACAATAAGAGAAAAATTATAACAAAACACTTTAGTAAAATTACCAACATCAATACTCATGCACTTTGGGCCATTATTAAGTAAAGAAGTGTCACTCAAACACAAGTCTGTTATACTGTCACAGTGGCTCTGATCATGGAGGCAGCAGCTGACTCACTGGTGGGCAGATAACACACACATGCAGCTGAGTGTGCTGGACAAAGAGCCGGACAGAGCGAAACAAAGTAAAATTTTATCATGCTGGTCAGAATGGTGGCGAAGTTCAAAATTTACGAATTTCTTATTGCTGGAATCTTCCATTTAATATTTTTGGGTCAATGTTGACCACAGGTAACAGAAAACTAAACTGCAGATGTTGATGATTACTATACATTGCTTCTTCAACAACTCATTCAGCCTAGAGAAGAGTACTAAGGCAGGGGAAACTAAAGAGATGTCACATGACTAGCAGGATTGACCAAATAAACATCATACGAAGGTTATTCCAAGCAGAGGGAAAGGTATGTGGAATTCTTCTCCTGTGATGAGGAGGTATGGAGGGGTAGAGTTAGAGTGATAAGAAAAGGAACTATGAAGAGAAAAAGACTGGAGGGAGAAGTCAACGTGGTGTGTTAGGTAAAACCTTCCTTGAGAAGGTAATTATTGTATAAATTCTTGACAAAATGCCTCTCAGTGCACTTATTGTTTGACAGGAAATGACTGATGTTTTTGACCTGGCATTTGAGCCAAGGGAAGCAAGAATGATACCTGGTCTTTATAATTAGTAACTGATACTTTATGAATACTTTGAAATGGTTGTCATTTATGTCATTCTGCACACAATTGAGAATTTAGTCTAATTACCAAAGCTGGTCATAAAACAAAAACAAAGATTTTTTTTTTCTCTAGGCTTGTTTGAGACAACAGGAAAATAGAAGAGACCCAAATGAGAAGAAACAAGATCAGTTTTGGGACCAAGAGACAGGTTCTGAGAGATCCTTGTTTTCAAGCAAGGCATCTTCCAAACAGGTATGGAGAATAATTATGGCAGACAGTCTCCTACTGCAGGGGAGGGGGTGGGGGAGGAAGAGAGAGAAGGAGAGGAAGAGAGACAGAGACAGAGAGGCAGAAGAGAGACTGACTTAGAAAAAGAACAACTCAGAAAGGAGGTGTTGCGGAATCCTGAAGGTGAAGGCAGGGAGAAGCAGGAGAAGGTGAGCCTTCCCACTTCAACGTGGTCTTCTTTGCTGTGGATAAATGGCCTGACACAAATGGTCTGTGGGATATCATCCAGATCAGAAATGCCAGAACAGGCCGGGGATTTAGCTTAGTGCTTTCATCACCTGCTGTGCAAGTGCAAGGACCCGAGTTCGATCTCGGTACCAAAAAAAAAGAAATGCCGGAACAATTTAATTTGAAGAGTTGGAAGCATTGTACCTTGTCCAGAACAGCGTCATGTTTGTGGTTCATGATCTAACCCATTGGATTATTAGTCAAGTTTTTACTTCAAATAAAGGAAGAAAGGGCCGGGGATTTAGCTCAGTGGTTCTGGTGCCTGCCTTGCAAGCACAAGGTCCTGAGTTTGATCCCCGGTACCAAAAAATAAAATAAATAAAATAAAGGAAGAAAGTAAAACACAGTGATAACTACACCATGTAATAACTGGCAGTTGTTCAAATTTTTTTGTCAAGGGTGATAATAACAAATAAGAGCAATATAATGCTAATAATAATAGCAACCATAGTAATTACCAATACACTATTTGAGTGCTTACAGTATTCTAAGTACTGTGCTAAGTACTTTATACATATTAGAATTTAATTCTTATAAATGTATTGTATATACACTTAGATGCATATATATCTATTTAATATAATGTATATTATATATATATGTACATATATATATTACAGATGAGAAAACTGGGCCTTAAGAAGTTAAGGAACTTTACCTTAAGATTTCACAGCCAGTATGTAGTGAACTGCTGGGTTATCCAATCATATTTCATGCTTAACATCTTATTTAAGAATTTTACTTATCCTATGTGAGAGCTAAGTACCACAAACTGCAGTCAAGCCTGGTTGTTAGCATGGTGAATTGATTTAAGATGAGTAATATGCCTTTTATGAATTCTTATTTAATATTTTATGTCTGAAATAGACTCTAGAGGAGGGACTCTCTTTCCTACTAGTGGCATGGATCCCTGAGATAGATCTCGGGTACTAAGTATCAATCAAGTTCTTATTGAGATTTCTTCTTTATCTAGGATGTTCGTATTGCAGTTATTTAATGTTCAAAGGATACCTGGGAGAGATATATACTCTCTGCTAAGGGATATAAAAATCACACAATAAAATATCCCACCTAGAGTCTGAAGGTGAAAGAGACCATTTCACAATATTGGCAGTTCCAGGAAAGATGTGTTTCCTGGATCTTTTCTTGTTAGTCAGGGACTAAATATAGTGTCTGCTGCTGATTAAACTTAGAGAATGAGATTAATCCAAAAATTAAATCTGGTTTGGCTAGAAAAACACATTTTTAGCACTAAGATAAATTCTTACATTTTTACACTTAGAAATAAAATCAAGAACAGATAAAATATAATGTAATTTAAGTCTAACTCTAGCATGTATCAATCTTCCTATGTTGGAATTACTCCTGTTTTCATGCCAAGATTCACCTGCAGAGGTGTGGCCATTTTGTATGGCTACATGCATGCATTTAGGGTGTTCAGGATATAACCTACCATTAATTCTGATATGTCAACTTCTTTGCATTAAGAAATGCCTAGCAGATTAGTAAAGCATCCTCCTGGGTGTGTCTGGGTGGGTCATGGAACATGGCCTTGGGTACTGGATGTGGTTCCTCTCCCGTTCTTCTCTGGTATTGTTCCCCTCCTTTGCTCTCAGCTGCCATGAACTAAGCAGCTTTACTCTGCCACACCTTTCTGCCATGATTTTCCTACCATTGAGCCAGCTGACTATAGACTGAATTCTCCCAAACTAAGCTAAATTAAACCTTTCTTCCTTTAAATTGTAGGTGTTGGGTATTGGGTCTCAGTGATGGGAAAGCTGACTAATATACAGGACTTGCACCAATTTGGAGGGACAAACTGGAATTAGAGTCCTATAGTTTTCTTGTTCCTGCTATAAAAATTACATACTTTCAATCATCATTGCAAAAACACTCAGACCACTTTCAAACAAGGACATGATTGTACATATAAAAGTATGTGAAATAGCTTCTATAATCATAAGTTACTTAGATCTGATTTTCTAACAATTTTATTACTCATTTACGCCCAACACAAAACAATGACAAAAATTGCATAGAACTAAAAATTTCTATCTAAAGTACAATGACAGTTTTCATGTTTACACTGTGCTATTGTACTATAGTGTGGCAGAGAACATGAAATATTGTTTTCATAATCTCAATTCTTTCCAAATAATGATATCCTAAGGGGTAGGACCTTAATTATACAAATGCCTTTAAGGCCTCATCTTCTCACCAAGAAGAATGACAAAATCAGAATTTTCCACAGTGAAATTTACCTCTTTTGGCTCTTAACATTATAGATATTCTCTGGGGATACTGGAGGATTTGCCTCTGGACACAAGCAGAAGAAGGGCAGGTTGAGAGAGGAGGTGTCATTGAAAGCATCAGCCCCAACAGCCATCTGACTGGCGTGTTCACAATGCCCACCCTACCTGGTACAATCTTCTGGCTTTTGCTTTGTAGAAATAAAGCCAGAGATTCCATATGAGGCTTAAACCAGACCCTCCCAACTGAAAACAAAGAAACACACAAGAACAACAACAACAACAACAACAACAACAACAACAAAAATACCTCAACTTCAATCCCTAGCATCATGAGTTGGTTTGGCAATTTGCCTCCCAGTTTTGGATCTTTATCTAAATTTCTACAGAAATCTGGTTGTTCTTAAATCTTCCAAGCCTGGGCCTACCCTGCTGTGTCTCAAATCCTGAGGGAATGCACAATATATTAAATAAATCTCTTTTCACAGGGTACACAATGCCAGTGAGGTCCTGGACTTAGACTCCCAGAGACTATAAAATGAGAAATAAGAAATAAGAAAGCTAGCATCTCCCAAAGGAGAACCAGGCCAGACAGATTCAATTTCCAAAGTTCAGTGTATTGAAGGTCACTTTGGGCACTTGAGTTGTGAAACATCCTCAGTCAGTCAGAAAGTGGCAGGGGAAAGATACAGCTCAGCGAGACAGTATAAAGCCAACCAAAACCCCCCTCCCTGGGTGAAAATTCTCTGAGTGATTTCAGTCCAGAGATTGCTATGGCTGAAACCCTAAGCAGCATTTTGCCTGTGACTTGTGAAAACAGGTTCACTCCCTGATGGAGTGGCTAGAATAAAACTGAATTGCTTAAACTATGGAAATTTTCCCAGTGTTCTGTCACTTTGTAAAACATGCCATGACCAAATTTTGACACTTGTATTGCAATTTTCATCACTTGTTCATTTCTTAACCCAGCCTCAAACTGTCACAATTCTGATAAGCCCAGAACAAGTAAGGCATTTATCATCAAGTAATGGCTTCAGTGTCAAGCTATCATTTCCAGACACTGGCCCAGAAGTGGGCGGTCCCCAAACACAGTTAACCTGGTGCTGCTCCATCATGGTACAGTCTCCTTGCAGTGAATCATGGTCCTAACTACTGAGTACATAGAGGTTGAGTTTATTCTAAAACCAAGATGAAGTAGTCCCTATCAAGCTCGTGCCAAGATGTTCTTTAAAATGGTACCTCCTACATGCATTCAAGTTTGTGGGTTGGCATAATAAAAAACATTAATCAAGGCCAGCTCTGCCCCTCATTACAGGCAAACTACTTTAACTCTAAACATTTCAATTTCCCATCCGGGGCATACTTGTTATTATGCTCATCTTGTGAGATCATTGTGAGCATAAGGGAGATTCCTGAGTGACACAATAATACTAGATTACATGTAAACTGTCCTGGTGTCCAACTCTACTTGAAAATGATATTCCAACTAGTGTCCATGGAAAAGTAAGTTCTGGGATTTATAATATTTTCTTTTGTCTCTGCCCCATCCCAGGCTACATTTCCAAAAGCCAACCTAATGTTTCAACTTAATTCTAGACCCTTTGTTATACCCAACCTTGTGAGCTGTTTAATCAGGTTAGAATTTAACAGGGAAATAAACAGCTCTATATATCCAACCAGAACTTGGATAATTTAGTAAACTAAAAAGTAAAGCAGGCTCTGGTTATAAGGAGAAGGTAGTGCCCTTCCTTCCTTCTCAGGTCTCCCCAGGACAACTGGAGGCTTGAAGGAACCTGCTATGATTGACAGAGGCACCAGGATATTATATCCTCTCAAATCTTAGTAAAGAAGGAACAGGAGCCCTGATTTCTCCTTAGAATATGATGAAACTAATTAATTATCCCAGTATGTGGGGGCCAGCAAGCTTGTATGAAGAAACACAATATGAGTTCTTCTCATTTTCCAAGATCCCGTTTCCTTACTGGAAGGGATACTGTTCCAAGTGCACCAACTTCAAGGACCAAGGACACTTTGTCACAGTAGTTCCTTCCTTGGAAAGGAAGGTGGAGATCAGCTGTCATCTTTCCAAGAGCGCCATTTATTCTGCCGATAGAGATAAGGTAATTATCCTTTCACCCTCAGCAACAGCAACTAAATATTTAGATTTCAGGTCACAAGGACCCAGGTTACATTGGAAAGAGATGTAGGCAGTTAACCTGATAGCAAAAAACAGCTGGTTATGCTTCAGGCTCTATTCAATATGATGTTTACATTGGTGAGGTCACTGGAAAGCTAGGTAACCTTAGGAGGAAGGCTGTTACCCAACATAAGTATTTTTATTGGTTTGTCTGTGAGAATCTACAACAAACTTGGGAGATTAAAAACCAAAACATCTTCAAGTAACCTCCAGTAGCTTTAAAAAAATCAGAATGTCTGTCCCTACATAAGGGCAAAAAATGTCTAGAACGGTGCTGTCCAATATAAAATGGTGGTCACAAGCTACATGTGGCTATTTGACTTTATATTTAAGTAATTAAAAGTAATTTTAAAATTTAGTTTCTGAGCTATAATAGCCAAATTCCACATTCTCAGTAGCCATGTCTGTTGGTGGCTACCATATTGGACCACACAGATATAGAGCATTTCTGACACTGCTGATAGTTGTGTGGGGCAGTGCTTCTCCAGATGGTAGTCAAGTCCAAAACACAAACAAAACAAGACCACTGTGAGCCAGGAAAGAATTTTGTTTCCCAGAAAATGGGCCTGCAGAATTCACAGTACAATGCTTTGCATACTGCAGTGACTTGCAAATGTTCACTTTCTAATGATTGAGCTGTCCCAGAAGGCTGGCTCCATTTGCATTTTGTGTTTCTGTTCAACCTGGGTATATTTGCATGACTCTTTTCCTTACATGGTTATTCATCCTATCCTTCCTGTGAAGCCGTCAGCTTCTCTTCTTTCAAAGGGTTCTTGAGGAGTTGTTCTCCCATTAATCTGTCAGTGTCAACCCACTGACACCCTGAACAGTGTCATGAAAGCAGTCACATCTTGGGACGTGGCATATGCGTTCCATGAGTCATACTTTAATTTTCTCTAACTTCTGCTCATCCATTGTCGAGTTCCTTGGGGCCCCAACCTCTCTCACTCCTGGCCCCAGGCCTGTGTGCTGATGAAGCAGGTCACACACACACACTGGTTCTAACTGCCAGCAGAGCCCCACCCTGGGAGGCTGTGACTCATCTCTAACACCTGGCGTGGTGTTTGTCACAGCCGCCCTCTTGACTCTCTTGCAGTTCCAGCGCCCTCAAGGTGCACCTGAGTAATAAGGCTGCTGCACACTCGGCATCTCGAGCCGACATGTACGTCATGGAGAGGGAATGTGCAGCCCACATTTTGACAAGTGTGAATCTGTGGGAATTTTCCTATGAGCTTGTTTTCCATTTTAGTTAGTTGTTGATCTGTTTACCATGGAGTGTCCTGCAAGCCCCTCAGATTCAAGATGCTGAATATATCATCTCCCCTCAAATTTGTTCCTCTTACTGAATTTTTCATTTCTGCCCAGGCCAGAATTCTGGAAATTGTCTCGGACTCTTCCACCTCTTCCTCCTGCTCCTCAGACACAAAGCCTGTCTTATCACCTCTCTTGAATCTCCCTACCACCATTTATCTTTTTGTCTGAATTATTGTAGGAATTGTTTCTCTAGTCATCTCGTCTTTCCTTCACCCTTTCCAGGCATCCTTCCAGGCTGCCATAAGAGTGATCCCTCTAGAACAAAATTGGATCATGCCATCCCTTTATTAAAAAGGCTTCACTAGTTTCCCATTGTTTTTTGGTATCAAGGTCAAACACCTTAGTAAAATACTCAAGGCCTTTGTTGGTCTGACCCCTGCAGGCCTCCCTTGTTCATTTGACCATGACTGTGCATCCTTGACTCTGAGGGCACCCACTCTGAGAAGAATTTCTCAGGCTTCTCCTGGAGGTTCAGTGACTGCTCTTACCCCTCTTTTGTATTCTCAAGACAACCTTAGGGCTCAAGTTCACCAAGGAGTACTTCCTCCTGTCTGCCTGCTCCTTAGGCTGGGAGCTAGTTATTAAGCGTAGGCAGGCACTGTTTATTGTATTTCCAATGCCTAGCACATAATAAGAGCTCAACACATGTTTGATGTGTAACATATTAGGAATGTGTGTATACTGAAAGTCATAACCTTACAGACATAACAGCCAGAATAGGGATCCTCCCCTTGAGCAAGAGAAGACAGAGGATCATGTTACTTTGAATGGAGAATGCTCTAACCTGGCTTGAAATTAATGAAAAGAGAATAGTTTGGTGAGGCTGCTAACCTGCAATGGCCAGTTTGGACTTGAAGATTAGTCAGTTATGATCCACCAACCCCTGAAACAGTGGTGAGCAGAGTAACTAGTTTAATAGAGCACTCTTATCTTGGCATATCACTCTGCAAAGGGACCGATGGCTTCCTTAAAGCACTGGGCAATTTCCTTTCTTCACATGTAGGCAACGCACAAGGGGAGACTGCAGCTACCAGTAGACAGAGGAAACTGCCCAAAGGTGACTCGGGATTCACTTGTATTTTACAATCGAGGTGATCTGGTAGTGGGTGATGAACTGCCAGATAACTGCCAGATAACCAACAGACCAAACTGGATATTTCTTTGGTGAGTAGGTTATGGAGTCATTCACTGGAAACTGGTGTACAGGCCCCTCTCCTGGCAAACCCTGATGTTGGAGGTCTTCTGCAGCATTAATGGATCAAACAAGTAATAACTGTGTCTCTAGAAAAGCCAGCAGTGCTTCGTTTCTCCTTCATTCTTGCACTTTGTCTGAGTTCTAATAGGTGATTTCAAAATAGGGCATAACATTAAAATGGAGCAACTGTCAGTTTAAATTGCAACCATTTTCTGAAAGTTGTCCTGCCTCTTTTAACAGATAAGAAAGCACCCTAGTTCCTTCACCAGGGTGATTCTGCTGTGTGGCTGGATTGATACAAACACCAATTGTGATCCGAGCTCAGTGAAATTGTTGGTGTCAAGAGTTGGTGTCCTGGGCTGGGGATTTAGCTCAGTGGTTCTGCCATCTGCCTCAGAAGCACAAGGTCCCGAGTTCGATCCCCATACCAAAATAAAAAAGAAACCAAAGAAAAAAGAATTGGTGTCCTGTTCCCCAGTGTTAATTGGACTTAGTAGCTCAGAAATTGCATGAGAGGAAATTATAAAGTCTTTTTTACTTTGTAATGCTGTGTATTCAGTTTACTACATTTTATTAAAATTACTTGCTTTTTAAAAATGATTTCAACTTATAAAACTAAAAGACATATTAAAAATCAATTAAAACTCAAATATTGAAATTTAAAATTTTTCAATTGCAAGATAATAACATTCAAGTGCACACCTACATTAAATATGTTAGAAAACAGTCTTTAATTTTGTTTTTATAATCTTTCATTCATTAAAATTATACTACAACTATTTGTCAATTAAAAATAAAATTAAAATTTGAAAATAAAATAAATCACTTGTGTACAAGATACCATATTAGGTTCTTTGGGGTTGTAGTAATGAATAAACCATCTCCTGCCCTCAGGTACTTTATAGTAATACTAGTAAAGTAAGATGTCATACAAATTGCTGCAGTATCTGATGAGTCTAATAAAAGAGCAAAAGGAAACCTGGGAAAGCTTCATAGTGTATACAGTTTTAAACTGGATCCTAAGTCATGGGCAAGATTTGGGGAGTTGGAAATGGAGGTGGAGGGATTTTACAAGTGGAAGGAAGAGCCTAAATTAAGGCTCTCTTGGGAAATGGTGAGTCACCCAGGCTCCTTGCCTTACAGGAAATGTGCAGGAGGCCTCTTTCCAGAGCTTCCCACTTTGTATGCCTTTGAGAAGACTGCCTCCAGCTGGGCAGGGTGGTTCAGGCCTGTAATTCCAGCGCTTGGGAGGCTGAGGCAAGAGGAACGAAGTAAGTTCATCTGTCCTCTAGGGGTCGCTGTCCACATCCCACCAACCCACCGTCCTCAGAACCAGGAAGCAGGAGAGTGTTCTTGATCCCCGCTACTGCTCCAAGACCCTTGATCCCCTGGCTCTCTTGGCTTGTGTGCTGTTTTAGTCCACCACCTTCTCCCTTCTCCCTTTCCAGTGGAGGATCTGGCAGGCAGTTCAGTCCCTGTCCACCTCATTTCCTGATCTCCTGCCACAATCTTTGGTGACTTCACCATCTCCCTGGATAACGCAGCCACATCCTGGTTTCTTAGTTCCTGGCATCTCAAGTGCCATCCTCCCTTCCATTCTGCATTCCTGCCCCAAGGGGCCAGCCTGAACCTCATTGTCACCCTCAAAAGATTCCATCTTCAAATCGTAGATCATTACCACTCTCTGGGCTTCCCAGACTGCTGCTCAGTCACTTCTGGGACATTTTTTCCACCTCTTGGAAACCTCTGGTCCATTGATTCCTCTTCCTTTGCCCTGTGATCACCCTCTCTACACTTCCTAAGCAGCCTGGGGTCTATATTTGACCTTCTTAGTAATTCCCTTGTCTTTTTTTCACACCTGTTATAAAACCCTGCCCAATTATAGTCTGGGGGTCACTGGCTACTGCTTAAAGAAAAACTGCCTCACTTTGAAAAGTGGGGGAAAGTCACAGACACCAACGTCCTGGCATTCCTAAAAGCTGCCCAGTTTTTCTGCTCAACTCTTTTTTCTCCCTCACAGCTTCCTTTTCCCATCCTCTCTTCCACCTCACACTGTATTCTCACCCATTACCAACCTCTCCACCTGTGCGCAGGATCCACCCTTTACCCTTCTCAGGACCTTTAGTCCATCCCTTCCCTGCTTATATTTACAGCTCTGCCCCAGAGCATTCCCATCAGCATTTGATCATGATCCTATCAAAGGCCTTTCACCAAAAAGAGAGAACAGAACAGCCCTCCCTTATCCCACATTCCCCTACACTTATTCTCCTTCACAGCCAAAGTTCCCAAAAGAATTATTTACACTGCCTGATTCCATTTCCCCACCTCCTACTCACTCCTCAACCCACTCCAATCTGGCTTCCACGCTCATCATTCTACAGAAATGATTCTTTGTCAGATGACTTTTACATCTCTGAATACAGCAGATCTCTTTCTGTCCTCACCATGCTTGACCTCATGGCAGTGTCTGATACTCCTGGCCACTGTCTCCCCCTCAACAAACTGCATCCCTGAGCATCAGGAAAGCCATTTTCCCCCTGACTTCCTCCCTTGCCTCTGGAAGTGTTTTCTCCTTCTTCACTTATCTTCTTCTACTTCAAAATCCTAGAATTCTTTGGGGCTTGGCTCTCTCTTCTCTATACCTTGGGTCCTTAGCCTGTTTTTGTGCCCTAAACCTCTGGCTTCATGGTGATCTCTCTAGATTCCCTTCTCAGAATAATATTTCAAAGGCATAAAATAAGATATATAGGCTTTCAAAGGAAACCAGTTTTATCGAAGGAGTCATCAAAATATTTTTAGAAATTTGTGATTCAGTAATATATGTGCTTCCTTATTAACACATTAAATAACAAGTGATGGGCGTAAAGGGTATTTTGAGTCATCCAAACAAATTCAATGAGATGTGAAAATATCTGTGATTTCCATTGGTGACAAAATCACAGGTCCTACTACTGTGGTTTGTTGCCTGCATTCATAGATAAAAGATATGTGTACATTTCAGGTAGAGGCTAGTATAACTTTATAAAGATATAGTTTTTTTCTGTCCAAGTTCATGCTTCACCTCCAAGAAGTCTTGCCCTATATAATTTCCTTAAGTTAGCTCATGAACATTTTAACTGCCAAAAGCAAGATGTTAACTGCCAGGGACTCTCAAGTCTGTATTTTCAACCCAAACCTCATTTTTTATCTCAAGATCTAATATCCAACTATTTGTAAAAACACCTCAAACTCAACAGGCCTAGTGCTAAAGTTTCCAACTCAATGCTTCATTCTTATTTCTGTGCAGTATCATCAAAATGTGACATTTTCTCTCCACTCCTCCAATATTTAATTCACCACCAAGTCCTACCAATTTGATATCCCTAATGTCTTTTTAATTAATCATCTTCTCTATCACCACCTAGTTAAGTTACTGTAATGGATTCCTAATCCCTCTTCACACTTTCCTCCCTGTCCCCAAAACCCATGTTCATTCTATAGGTGGTGTGATATTGACAAGTGGAATTCTGTCCACTGTATTTGCCTACTGAAACCTCTTCTTTGGCACTCTGAAGTTTTTAGAATGAAGACCAAAATTCATCATGTAATCAACAAGACCTTGAGAAACTCAGTCCTCCATTCTGTGCTCTGTGCCTAGTTAACAGTGGCTTTGTGTCCTCTTATGCTGGTTGTTTCCTTTGCAGATGCTGTTCCCTCTTGTTGCAACAGCCACCTGCCTCTGATCTCAGCTAAGGTTGCTCTCGCAGGAGGTTTTCCTTAACTGCTCTTCCCTCTACTAGACTGGGATCCCTTTTCCAATGTTCTTATTTTAAGAGTACTTTTTAAAAAAATTTATGACTCAAAAAAAAGGTTTATGACTCTTTAATTGTATGCTTATTTAATAAATTACTTGATTGGGGCCGGGGATTTAGCTCAGTGGTTTCGCCGCCTGCTGCGCAAGCACAAGGACCTGAGTTCGATCCCCAGTACCAAAAACAAAACAAAACAAAAAAAACCCAATAAATTATTTGCTTAAATAATCTATCTCCACCCCTAGATATAAAATCTATAAGGACAAGATCTTAGTTTTCCTGATTTCCTCACCACTAAAGTAAGTAGTTACATTGCCTTTTCCCTGGATTATTCCCAAAAGTATCAAGTATAAAATAAGACACATCTTTCAACATTTATCTTGGAGGGATGCATGTACATGTGTGTTTGTGGTGCTGGGAAACACACCCAGAGTTTTGCACATGCTACGTGAGCATCAAAATTTACCTTATACTGGGCCGGGGATTTAGCTCAGTGGTTTCGCTGCCTGCCTTGCAAGCACAAGGACACGAGTTCGATCCCCAGTACCAAAAAAAAATTTACCTTATACTGATTCTTTTGTATTGATCATTGATCTCTTCTTGTTATCACATGTTGCCATGAAGGGAAATTAGTTTTGATCTAATGAAATACATTTTTTGTATAGACTATACAAGAAAAACTAAGCATGTTCCCAAAAAGTATCTAGCTTACCCTCAGCCCTAATATTTATAAATCTGTATTTCTGCTCCATTTTCCCCCAACATTTTACTACATGTTACTTCCAAACACACAGGAAAGTTGAAAGAATTGTGCGACTCTCCACATACTTTCCAGATAGTTTCCACAATTGTTGATATTTTGCTGAATTTTCTTTATTACACTTCTCTCTCTCTGTCTCTCTCCCTTTCATGTCTTGGTGCCCTTCAAAGTAAGCTGCAGACATCCCTACTCTGTACATCTGAAAAAGTCAGTGTGTACATTAATTACACTTGACTATAGCATATGGTTTTTGATTGTTAATTTCCCCCAGTTTTTTAGTTTTTCAGTTTTTAAACATTATTTGCAATATATTGTACAAATCTTTAAGAGTAATATTTGATAAGTTCTGACAAACCTTGGTTTGCAAGGATAATTCGTTCCAGAAACATGCTTATAATCCAAAGTACTTGTATAACAAAGCAAATTTCCCCATAAGAAATAATGGAAACTCAGATGATTCATTCTACAACCCCAAAATATTCATATAAAAATAATTATAATACTGTAATATAATCCAAAATGATAAAGAAAACACAAAATATAAAGAAAAATTAACCTCCACTTACCTTTGAAAACCATCATGGCTCTGAGGGATACAAGAGAAAGGAGGGTTATTGTATAGGATGACTTTCACAACCACTAATGAAATCGCTGCTATGTATTGGCTCAAAGGAATCTTTTTCTTTTCATACAGCTTTAACAAGAAACCTATGCAGTGACACTTACTTTTACCGCCTTTTGAGGATTTCGCAGAAATGTGATATTGCATTGTTAAACAGATTCGTTGCTTGCACTGCTACAGCCTTATTCTGGTGGTGCTTTTCTACAAAATTTTGCATGGTTTCCCACATTTTACACATCTTCCTAATTGCATATGAAGTGAGGGATTCCTCCACCTTTTTCTCTTCCGCCTCCTCTGCAGATGAAATCTCTGTAACCTCTTGCTGTTGGGAGATGATCTCCCACAATCCCAGAGCAAGAGAGAGAAAGAGAGAGAACCTAAATAGCTCTCATGTTTCCACCATCTGTGAAGTTCCCCTCATGCCTCGTGCCCCTTCCCAGTCTGTCCCTGTCCCACTCTGAGGGAATCACTGTCTTGAGCGTTTTTACCAACAATTTGTTCCTGTTCCATTTTAACAGCTATTTTAGGGCCAGGGATTTAGCTCAGTGGTGCCGCCACCTGCCTCACAAGCACAAGGTCCTGAATTCGATCCCCAGTACCACACACACACACCAAAAAAAGCTATTTTAAGTTAAACCTTCTAAGTCATCTCAGATGCTTTTTAGGAATAGGTAGGATATAAATTTTAGATAAACTAGATAAGTAAATGAAACCTGTATAAATTAAAATTACATACAAGTTATATATTAAAACTACAATCTTCTCTCAAAACAGCAAAGAACTTTTAAAGAAGATAATAGAGGGCCGGGGATTTAGCTCAGTGGTTTCGCTGGCTGCTGCACAAGCACAAGGACCCGAGTTCGATTCCTGGTACAAAAAAAAAAAAGAAGATAATAGGAAAATTATGTATGAACTGGCCTCCTTATATACATATTTTTTATATATATATATATATATATATAATATGTATGTATACTGTGAGTTGGTACACTATCTCTGGGAAATAATTTAGGAATAAAAACAAATTTGTGAAAAAAATTTCATGATGCTTTTAATCTAGTGATATAAATTCCCACTTTGGGAAACTTAAAGATATAACTAAAGATATACTTAAGTACATAATGACATTATCATAGCATCGTTTACCATAGCAAAAAGTTGGAAGCAAAAACATGACAAAAAAAGATAATCATGATATTCATACAAGGAGGAATATATTCTAAACACAAAGTGAATTTCAAAGAACTAATAAACCTTTTTTAGTAGATTATTCTTACATTGTATTTGTATTACAATTTTAAAATTATTTCATATTTATTGCAGAATAAAGTAAATGAATAAATATATTAGTATAATTTTGGAATAAACATTTTAAATATGAGAGAAAAGAGATACAAGTATAAAAAAGTAATGGAAAACCTTGGAATGTTAAATTTTAATTAGAAATATTATTGTGAATTCATGATTTTTTAAATACATATTTCTAATTAACCCCAATGAAAGGGCTTAGAAACAGTGTCACTCCACTAGCAAGGGACATGCCTAGTACTTTCTAAATAGCATTCTGAACTAAAAGGAACCAGGACTTCTTGAGAAGTAGCTGATATCAGGTCTGGCAGATCAAGTAAAATGTAAACTAGGATGTTTTACTGTACCAGAAAGCAAAGACATCCTCAGAGTCTAGGTTGAAGGCCAGCTTCAATACACTCCAACTCACCATTTTTAGTACAATTTGAACATCAAAAAGTTTTGGTAATTGAATAAGATATCAGTGAAGCTGGGTGTGGTAGCACACACTTGTAATCCTGCCTACTTGGGAAGCTGAGGCAGGAAGATTGCAAGCTTGAGGCTGGCCTAGACAATTTAGGAAGACCCTGTCTCAAAAAATAAAAGGAGCTTGGCATCTAGCTCAGTGGTTGAGTGTTTGCCTAGCATGGTGCAATCCCCACTCACACACACACACACACACACACACACACACACACCATATCCTTGAGACCGCAGTAGGGAAAGAAAGCACTTCTTTTTTATTTGTTTGTTTGTCTGAGTCAGAATCTCACTACATAGCCCAGGCTGGCCTCAAACGAACATTCCTCTTGCCTCAGCTGACTGAGTGCTGGAATTACAAGTGTTATCAAGAGAGCACTTCTTTAGAAAAGAATGCTAGCTAATAATTGTAGAAGAAATGTGGAATTAGAAAGTCATCATTTGGCAACTCAAATGTAACTATCAATTCAGGCAAAGTACATTAAAAGATGATAAAATCACTGGGTAAAATATTGTTTAGGAACAGGCTATTCAGCAAGTGTCAAAGAATTTCCCCACAGAAAATCTAACTACAAAGGAGGAAAGCTATGTCTTACCATGAGAGAATCCAAAAGTCTGCTTTATCCTGGAGATCAAACATAGCATTAGCGATATTAGAACAACTTAGTGTTATGGCTGTTATGTGATTTTTTTGTTTTGGGGGGTTTTTTTGGTTTTTAAAATTAATTTTATTGGTACATTTTAGGTATACAATATAATGACATTCATCATTGGAAATTTGCACCTTTACATA